>JAKZGU010000257.1:0-28219 GCA_022837005.1 Calonectria pteridis | reverse complement strand
ATATTATAATTAACTAGTAATATATATTAATAAAAAATTGATCTTAAATTAATAAAATAAATAAATAAATAAAATATAAAAATTAAGACTTAATTGTTATTAAAGTCTTTTTTTAAGAAAAATATAAACTATATAATATATTTAACTATAAATAAATATTTAAGTCTATATATTTTTAAGTAAAATAAGAAAAACTTACTATAAGTATTTCTAAAAAGCTTTTAAATAACTACTAAAGATACTAAGAAAGATAGGTTATATATATTAAATATATTAATAATATTGCTATTAGTATTATAAGGTAAAATAATATCAATCTAAGCTAAGAAGCTTATAGCTTTGCTTATTTCTATACTGTGGCAGCAGTCGTAGTGTCAGGTTACCTTGTAATAGTAGTAGCAGCAGTAGTAAAAGCAGAGGCACTAGCTGTAAGAAGAGCTAGATTAGCGCTAATAAGACTACCCGATAGTCAGGTAGGGCGCCCGACCAACCTCTTGCGGGCTCAAGGTTAGTCACAAAAATATAGGACAGCTATAAAAATCAAGACATCAAATTTAACTTAATATAAGCTATAAAATTAACGATTTCTTAATTATAAGATTTTAGACTTTTATCTATAGTTATTTTTTAGTTATAAGATCTAAAAACTATATATTTAAAAAGCTAGAGAGCTACTAAAAATAAATATATTAATAAAAATAGCAAAAATTATATTTTTAAGCTTAATTAAGCTACTTAACCTAAGGGACTAGCCTTTAATTATTATATTTAACCCTATTAACTATAAGCTTATTTTAATATCCTTAATTGCTTATTAATTATAAAGTTACTTTAAAGCCCTTATAATATACTAATAACCACTCTCCCTTAGTTTTATAATATATAATTTTAATATTATAAAGTTATTATTAATTATAGTATTTATAGGCTTAAAAAAGGCTAATAGTAATAATAAAGTTATTTTTAGTAGTATTTCTAGGTCTAAAATAACCTTATTATCTTTATTATTAAGTTCTTAAAGCTTAATATTATTATTATTATTATCTTAGAAGATATTAAGGCTTATAAATTATATATTATTATTGCTATTAAGCTAAGTACTTTAGTCTATTATAAGAATTAGTCTTAGAGCTTAGATAGCTGTTTTTTAAGCCTTAGCAAAGAGATAAATAGGCTTTTAGCTTAGGAGGTTATTATATTTCTTTTGGTTTAATTAAAGAAATAAATATTAGTCTTAGTTATTATTTTTAAGGAGCTATTAGTTAAATATTAGCCTAGGTAAATATAGCCTTTAGTTCCTATTTTGCCTCCTTCTAAGCACCTTTAAGGGTATTTATTTCTTATAAAATAAGAGTATAATTTAATTATAATTAGGATTATTATTACTTTTTCTTAGTAGCTTTTATTAATATCTTATATTAAGCTTAAATTTTAGAAAGATTAATACTTATAATAAAATTACCTTTAGGCCTAATATAATAACTAGCCTTTCTTTTCTTATTATATTACTTTATTTAGCTAAGCTAATTAGCTATAAAGATCTCCTACTATTAATATATTATTAAAGCTTTAATAATAACTTTGCTAATATTATTAATTACCGTTAAGGTTAATAAGTTTATTATATATTAATATCTTTTATAAATATAGTTAATTTAGTCTTAGGTATTCTTAAAATAGGTTTCTAGGGGTAATTACTTTAAAATTAATAGATAAATTAATCCCTATTCTTAGTAATACTTAGTAATAATATTACTAATTATAAATATTAGAATAATTAGCTAAATATTAGATTTTTTAAATCTTAATATAATATTATATTATATAAAGCCCTTTTTATATATTTTTATAAATAAAAAGGTAAATTATTAGTAATTAAATATTATAGGTAAGTTCCAGGGTAACTAGATAATACAGTTAATATTATAGTCAGGGTAGCAGCTACTAGGGGTCTTCTTATTATAATAATAATTATTATTCTATCTATTCTAGCTAAATAAGGCCCCTTTTAGTATTTAGAAGAGGATTATATAATATCCTTAATCTTGCTTCCTACTGTGTTTATACCAGGCACCTAGCCGGCGCCTTAGGCCTCGATGACCGTAATCCCTTTGGTCAATTTAACGTTCCAACATATGAAACATAATTAAATTTTCCAAGAAAAGGTTCATGTTGTGCTGGGTTGAAATGGGTGCTATCTCGTCCCGTGCGGGACGTTCGTTTTTTGACGCTTGGCGCAACAGTTCATTATTTGCAAACAAATTAAGCTGCTTTATTGAACCATTATCTTCAGATGACCAAAAACCTCTGTCGTGTCCTCAACTTGATGAGACTTTGTGACCATTACTGCCTCTCAGAGTCCAATTAGCCTTTGTTTATTTTGATCACCGAAAGGCCCTTCTAAGCATATGTTCTACTCACGACCTCAACGTGATTTCCCAAACCTTTCCAATTATGAGTAATTCGCATCATTGTATTTGTCAACTTTGCGGAATTACCGCAAGAGTGCACCAAGCAGCGGGTGCTCCGCAACAATTTGTTGCCGCTTCTACTACAAAAGCAAAAGGATTAAATGCATGGAAGGAATGCCACTGCGTTTCCAGCACCGCCTACTTTGAATCAGACATATTACCTGTGATTTGCACTTCGAAGCTCTTCCAAAACAATACTTTGCCACCAATGTCGGACAAGCGAATTACCCTTTACACAAATCGAGGTACCTGGGCAGTTCGTGTCCATATCTTGGCGCGCGAACTAGGTATAGAGATTAACGAGGTACCAATTGATCTGAACGTACCCCGGCCGGAATGGTACTTGAAAGTGAACCCGTTGGGAAAGGTGCCGACAATCACGTTTGGCAACGAGGTCATGCGCGAAAGCGCTGTGATTGTGCAGTATCTCTCCGACCTGTATCCGAGTCACCTGGTGAAGAAAAGCGACGAGGAAGGCGGACCATTGCAAGTAAGCATATCCACAAGTTGTTCATTTGATGCTTAAACCCTCGCGACTAATGGTTTCTATCACAAACAGCGCGCAAAGTACAAGTTTTTTGTCGACCAATATGTGGAATACATCTACCCACTCATGGTAAAGTCCTATGCTGCCGAGCCCCTTGATGCAAAAAAGCCTTTGGCGGAGAAGATAGTGGCCGCCGTGAAGCAATGGCTAGAACCCTTGCTAGTCAATGCCAATCCATTTTACGACGGTTCCACTCATATTACGCTGGTCGAGGTACTGTACCATCTTGATTCATTTTCTTACTCTGTCCCCCAGCTTGGTTCGGAGGATCTGACCATTTCTCAAGGTTCTGTTGGGTGGCTTGGTCCCAAGACTTTTGGGACTTCCCAGCCAAAACATTATTTGGCCGGGGCTGCCGGAAATGCTGGAAAACGAGACTCCGGATTTCTGGAAATGGAGCAATGCATTGTATAATCATCCCAGTGTGAAGGAGTTTTGGAATGCCCCGGAATTTGCAGCCATTGTCAGAAGGAGGATGGCAGAAAAGATCGCTCAAATGAAAGCCGAGGCTGCTGACAAATGATAAGAGTTTGGTCATGAATAGTGAGCTTTGAAGAAATAGCGTCTTGTTCCGACGTTTTTCAAGTCATAGTTCTCTTTGCATCCAGAGGTGACGATGAAAATGCTCAATAACCCTTCGACTAAATTAGAAATGCATCAAAAAATCGAATCCCCTCAGAATTATCCATAGCCCTCATAGTTCCCCACGTAGCTTGAGACGACGCAGTCATGATGAGTAGATACATCGAATTGAAGCAAGCTGGTGTGGTTGAACGAACGGGAGATTGTGACGAGATGTCTTAAGCGACCTTATCCGAAGTGATTACAGTCTCAAATTTCTGGATGCTATTTAACGAAGAAAATCACCATATTAAATTATTACCGGCAGAAATACATTTTGCAAAATGAGGGTAGAAACTCAATATTGAGTGAGATCACTACCTGGTTCCCAGCAATACCAACACCAGCTTTCTGTCTGAGACCTGTGAATGGTGTGGGCTGCATTCACCACTAATCATGCTTTTCCTTTCGGATCTGGATCCTGACTTTAAAGTCCGATTGCCTTGCAAACCATGCGTTGTGGACTTTCCAGTCGCCTTGCCCTTGGGGAAATGAAAACTATTCGAGGTTAGTCAGACGCGCCTAGCAGCAACGTATTCCAGGCGACTCACCTCGTATCGACGAAGAAGAGTTGGCACTAGCTTGTGAATCTCTAGCAAGCTGACATTCTTGCCAAGGCATGTTCTGGAACCCATGCCAAAAGCGAAAAACATTCCCGTCATGAGCTTGATCTGCTCTTCTGGACTTTCAATCCATCTCTCTGGGCGAAACGCTTCTGGGTCTGGACCAAATACAGATTTGTTGTGATGGAGACCCCATGCCGTTGTTCCTACCACGGTTCCTGGAGGGATTACTGTGTCGCCGATTTGAAGCCCATTCGCCGGCACAGTCCTCTCAAGAGGCAGCCCAACGGCAGGGTGAAGCCGAAGTGCTTCTTGGATCACTGCGCACAGGTACGGCATCTTCTGAGACACACCCCAGGCAACAATCCGTTCTCTGTTTCCCAGATTTGGATCTTCCAGTTCTTCCATTAGCTTTTCAAGCTTTGCCGGATGCTTCATCAGATAGTAGAAGACGGCGCGTAGAGAAATGGCAGTTGTGTCAGATCCCGCAAACATGTTCAGGGCGCAGAAGGATGTCACACGTCGATCATCCATGATATCCGGGCTCTTCTTTTGAGCCTCCAGGAATTTGGACAAGAAATCCCATCCCTTCATGGAGCCCCAGGACGCGCTGGCTTCTTCGCCCTTCTCAGTGTCGCGGTTACTTGCTATTTGAGCCAGTCGCTCTGCCATCCTCTCTTTGGCAAACATGCCAGCTGGCGATGTTGATTTGATGAAGCCATGTTTTGCGAGCCACAATCGAATTGGATTCTTGAGTAGCCAACCGTCAAGCCAAGGCACCTGTCCTATCTGCAGCAACATTAGAACAATTACAGAATAAGTAGGCTGTGGGTACTGAGACTCTTCGTGGAGGCCACATACCAGCGCAAAGTAATCAAGCAGCTTCTCATTGCTGGAGATGATGTTGTCCACGTCTCTAGCTTCGTCAAGGAAACCCAGCCGTTTAGAAAAGGTGAGTTCTCCAATCACGTCAAATGCATACCACTGAAGCCATGTTCCGAAATCCACAAGCCCCTCAGGTCCAGGCTTATCTACGAACTTGTCTAGCTGACGAGTGAAGGCAGAAATGGTGGAGTCAACAAGAGGTTCGTACTGAAGGAGTGAAGTCATCGCGTAAGCATTGGCGACGGTTCTTCGCAGCTTTGCATGGAATGCTTCGTCCTTGGTTGTAAAGAAACCTGTTTGTACTTTGCCATTGAGAACCATTTCTTGGACTGGATAAAAATCCGACTATGATTTTCTTGCAGTCAGCAACTCATCATTATGGCGATGTTGAAGCAAATCAGGCGACAATCTTTGAAAGCTGACCTTGATGTACCCAGCATTCAGCCCGTATATTTTCCTCACTCCCTCTGGATCCCTAACTATCACATTTTTAGGCCCGATTCTAACCACGTCGCCGTACTGCTCATGCAGCTTGATGTGTGTCAACTCAGGTCGCCAGCCCCAAATCATGATGAAAAATGGCCACCATTCTGTCCAGGATGCAAGGAATGGACCGGGGATGTGATGTATGCCATGGCCATATCTGTTGTAGATGCCCCGCGTAATGCCCAGCGAGATCAGCAAAGTCAGGGCCACGTAAGGGTCTATGGAGAAGACCGAATCCAGGAGCATTTTCCTTGTATAGTAGTTCCGCTTACTGGTAATTTAATGACCAATGAGGATTTAATAATAGAAATCAAGTCCAAAAGACTGGGGTGATGCGACGTGCTGCGGTCTGGGCGCTATTAAGAACATGTGCCCCATCCACTAGTGCATTGGCGTAGGCGGCGGGTTTTCCGCAAAACGCTGTTACGGCAGCTTTGTTGCGGGAACTCCGTTGGTCTGAGCGTTGCCCACGGATGAAGTGGCAAAGCCCCTCCATCAGCATCATTTACACAACATTTGTTTTAGAGATGCTTCAGACAAGGTTAGAAGAGTACATGATGGTTCAATGACGTGCGATCGTTAGTGGCATTGTAGAACTCATCAGATTGCGGGGTATTCTAGCGTCTCTAAATTAAACCATGAAATCACAATACTCTGGCCAGAGCGAAGTTGGCTGAACTTATGCATATTTAGAGTCGTGACCAATATCACCATGATTGCACCTCGATAAAGATTATTCATGCACAAGAAAATAGAGAATTCTTTCTCTCCTTTGTATGTATTTCGCTTGGTAAGCCCGTAATTTCGCTTAGTTCTAATACCCTGTCCTACCCTATAGGCCAGGTCAAAACCCAATCTACACCAAATCAATTGTGATTTTGTGGTGTTCGGTACCTTCTCCTGTCGTCAAAATCGTCAATTTAACCGGTATTGCCTGGAAGTGCTTCAAATTATGCTTGGAGAAGTGAATGGAATTCTTTTCGCTTGTTGCAATGGTACACACCATCCATCTCATTGACGCGTTGTCTATTTCTCAAATACTCTGCAACTACTCGAACCAGACGCGATACGCTAAAGTTTCTGTCCCTAACTAACACTCTTTCCACTCGAACCAGAACCATGTCCCTTGGCAACCAGATCCCGAATATCCGTTCGCCATGTCTCAACAAATGGCTTTCCATAATTTTCAAGGAACCCAGGGGACCTTTCCTTCAAAGAATGGAGCATCCAGTCATCCAAAGCAAAATCTGGATCCGAGCCCATTCGAAGTTTGTTTTGCGATGTGAGCGGGCTGACAAACAATTGGAACACGCGGCTCCTCTCATTAGAATAAAGGGTCAAAAGATCCAGTGCATGCCCTTCATTGATGATTAAATCAAGACTGTCTGCCAAGGCCTCGCCATCAAGAAGGCCTGTCGTTAATCCCATCGCACCAAATGGCTAGTTAAATGTTAGCTGGGCTTTCAAGAGTATGGCATAGACGTACGTTGTTTAAGTGAGCAGCGTCGCCCGCCAATAGGCATCTCCCTCGTCTGAAGGTGGATGCGCATACTTGATGAATCCTATAGGCCGAGGCTCGTTCCTTTTCAACCTGCAATGGACGAGGACCGGGAACAATCTTGTCGAGAAGGTCGAGAATGCTCTCTCGGGAAGCAAGCTCTTCGTCCGAGCGGGGATCATCCTGACTGACTGCGATGGAGACTCTGTACAGGGTCTTGTTGACCGAATCATACGGTTTCAGAGGCGTGATGAGTCCATAATGGACCGGGTCAATGATCAGCGAAGTCGGAAAGTCTGGGTCCACATTGGGGATGTTGTAGTGAAAATCGATCGCCACAACACGGTCTGGCCAACTGAATCCCTTGAAGGGGATGTTCAGCAATTTTCGGGTTGTCGACTTTCCTCCATCTGCGCCAATGAGAAATTCACTGCACCTCGTGGCATCATGTCCGTTCTGCGTACGGAAAGTTGCTCTGACGCGATCATCGTTTTCATCAATCGAGACCAGCTGGTGATTGAAGCTCACGGTAACAAGACCAGTGGCGAGAGCCTCACCATAAAGTATTCTAGCTAATTCGTGTTGGGGCAAGTAGATTGCTGCATGCTTCTTTGACCCGGAGCCTCTGTGGTTGTAGAAGGGCAAGTTTGCGATGACGTCTCCAAACTTTTTCTGCCCGTCTTCACCATCCTGCAGAGGTCTTCTCCAAGAGATTCCGGAGCCAGTGAAGCCCGCGGCCTCTAATTTCGACAGCAATCCGGCCTTCTCCAACGCCATGAGAGCGCCTGCAAAATAACCTGCAGCGCGGGGGCTGATGCTTAAATCAGCCGCCTGCTCCATGACCTCGACAGGAATTCCTGATTGAGCTAGCTTCAAGGCAGTAAAGAGACCGACTGGGCCGGCTCCCACAATGATAACCTTTGGCTCAGGAGCTTTGGCTGAAGTCATTTTCGATGAGGTTGATTGGGGATAAAGTGTTGATTGAGTAGATAGTCACAAGAAGTTGTTGGAATGAATTTTCTTGTATGGCGGGTGTCTCGTCGTTTTATCAGCGATCCTCGGGACCGGAATCCTATTGCCACTCTGAGTTCCCACTTAATGAATGCTTTGATGTGGGAAATTGGTGCCACAATGGTCGAAACAATGACCCTCTCCGAGAATGATCTTGTGATGAATCATTTCACTGCGGGGAAAAGCCGTGGGCAGCTGGGTCCCATAGAAATGCACCGAGATAGACATCCGACTCGAATGCCCGGGCGATGTGAAGAAATTACATCACTTGGAAAAGATCAGGTGACGAACATATGCATGTTCGCTGAAACGGAAACACACAAAGCTCGATGAAGAAGGAGAGAAGTGTGATTGGGAGTCGCATCACTCCGCTAAACAGTACCGCCAAACCAAGACGTGAGGCAATGCCTTTACTATTGATATCATCTATGGTTTGGACTAGAATACATTGTTGGAATTGACGCAATACTCAACCTAATTGGGAGTCGAGCTGGTTTGCTTCCAGCGAGCGAGACCCCAATGCTCGTCGTGATGCTGACGTGCAGGGAGGACGTGACGCGGACGCTCTCAAAGCCAAACAGTTCCCCGCAAACTTCCACCAGTTAACAATCCAATGTCTCGATCGGAGCATTTCTATGACGTAAGCCTGAACTGATGCGCAAGCTGCGGAAAAGCCGCCGCTATGACCAAGAACCTGCCATTCCTTCTTGGGGTCGGGGACCTATCACTTTGACGGCGGACTGTTGGCTTAATGAAGGGGTGCGTACAGCCTAACGCGGAACAGTGTCGCTTTAAGTCCGCTTCGACCATCGTTCCACATTGATCCTGGTATATTTCACCATGAATAAGATCTAGAGTATCACTGACCAAGCTGAAGTAATTGCGTACAAGCGCTCATCTATTCACTCTTGGGCATACTATTTGATCGTCAAGCGACTACAATTTGACAAAATGGCTGATTCCAGCATCGTTGAAACTCCCATGCTCATCATTGGCGCGGGACCGGCGGGCGCATCACTCGCATGTTTTCTGTCGCATCCGCCGTACGCCATGACCGGCATCATAATTTCCGCCGCGTCGACGACCGCACAGCAACCGCGGGCGCACATCACCAATCCCGCCATGCTCGAATGCCTGAGGGATATTGGCTTAGAGCAAGAGGCACTGGAAAGAGGCGAGAGAAGCGAGCAAACCATGCAGCATACCCGCTGGTGCCACACCATGACGGGCGAGGAGTTTGGTCGCAACTACGCCTGGGGAAACGACCCGAAGCGCCTCAAGGAATTCTACGAGGCAAGCCCCTGTAGACACTGCGACCTGCCCCAAACCGTCTGCGAACCCATCCTCACTCAGCGAGCCATGTCTGAAGGATGGGATCTGAGGTTCAAGACGCGGTTTGTGAGCTTCAGCGCGGAACCTGACGGAAAGCTCCTCAGTTTGGTTCGAGATGAGCTGAGTGGGACGGAATATCGCATACGATCCAAGTACATCTTTGGTGCCGATGGATCCAGATCGCAAGTCATGCAACAATTGGACATTCCCTTGATCAAACAACCCTCTCAGGGCATGGCTTACAATGTCTTGGTAGACGTTGACCTCAGCGACTACATTGAGGCCCGCAAAGGAAACCTCCATTGGTTCCTTCAGCCAGAAATTGACTTTCCTGATAATGCCATGATTGCA
This sequence comes from Calonectria pteridis, assembly GCA_022837005.1. Classification (NCBI taxonomy): domain Eukaryota; kingdom Fungi; phylum Ascomycota; class Sordariomycetes; order Hypocreales; family Nectriaceae; genus Calonectria; species Calonectria pteridis. Next base: position 18,454 of record JAKZGU010000257.1, on the reverse strand, counting down.
AATATCAGGATGGTTAAGCCCTGGAACCAGTAAGATTACAAGTTCACAGTCCATTTATCCGGTTGCTAACGGAACACAGGTGGATGTTCATCTTCTTCCCCAAGATTGGTTTAGGAAGGGACTGGCGAGAGCCAACTCTTGAGGAATGCTACAAACGATGCAGGGAGTTTATTGGTCGTGATGACATTCCCTTGAAGATCCTTGACCGTTCCAAATGGGCCATCAATGAGATCGTGGCGGAGTATTACTCTGCTGGAAATGTCTTTTGTCTTGGCGACGCTGTTCACAGACATCCTCCTGCCAATGGGCTTGGCTCCAACACTTGCGTGCAGGATGCCTTCAACCTGGCGTGGAAAATCAAGCATGTCGAGCAGGGTCTCGCGTCGCCAAAACTTTTGGAGAGCTACAGCCTTGAACGGCAGCCGGTTGGACATGGCGTCGTCAAGCATGCAAACCAAGGCATCTCCTTTGCCAGAACCATCTGGAAGGAAATTGGAGTTTTGGAACCTACCGTGCAGGAAAGAATAGAGAAGCACAAGGCACTCAAAAGCGCAACGCCAGAAGGTCGCGAAAGTCGAAAGAGACTCATGGCTGCCATGGACTACTCATCCTACGCCAACAACTCGATTGGCATTGAGATGAATCACCGATACGAATCTGCAGCAATCTACGTCGAGGACGAGTTGAATGCTGGGAGACCAAAGCCAGACTGGCCCGAGCATCCGGTCCTACATCATCGAATTTCCACATATCCAGGACACCGGCTGCCGCACGCTTGGCTGAACACGACGGTTCCCACGAAACAAAACAAATCAACCATAGATCTTGCCGGACATGGTGCATTTTGCCTTTTGACTGGAATCGGCGGTGATGCATGGGTCCAAGCGGCTCAATCGGTCGGAGCGGAACTGCATATTGACATATCCACACACACGATTGGATGGGGTCAACAATGGGCTGATGTGTACCGCGACTGGTGAGTTCGCATTAAAGTCAGAGATAGTGTTTATGACTAATTTGTAAACAGGGAAGTGAAACGGGAGGTGGAAGAGGATGGATGCATTTTGGTCCGGCCGGACCGATTTGTTGCTTGGAGGTCGTTTCATCTGGAAAAGGATTGCACGCAAAAGCTGCGAATGGTGTTGCAAAGAATCCTGGGGCGAGAATGATATTTTTGATCTCTCTAGAGCAGATTTCTAGTAACTATAGTTGTAAATGAGTATCAACGACAGATGATATAGGAGTGTGATCAGACGAGGGGTGATGAGTTGCGAAATCAGTGCAGAAACGATTAATTGATAAAATGGGAAACGCCTTCTGAGAGAATCAGATCTTACGGTCATTAATTTGACAAAAAAAAAATGAAATGACACAACGAACTTGGCATACAGCCCCTCAGGAACATACCAATGAGAAATAAAGGCCCATGGTATACACATACATCCCCGCACACGTAAACCATTACCGTTATCAGTCTTGGGTCTGTCATACATCATAGGCTATTCAGGCAAAAAGGAATTCCAGTCCATCGCTAGGCTTTCAAGTTCAGAAAAGAAAGGCATATCTGCAAAATACCCGTCTTGTTCTTGGCCGTTGTACTGGCTGTCCGGCAAATTCTCCGCGGCATTCATCGTTTTAGCGGCGTCTGTTTTGGGAGATATTGTGGCAGGATTACGCTCTTTCCAACCTTGGGAGCTGGAAACGAGCTTTTTTGGCGCGGCAGAGGATGCGGCGCTGCTCCTCGCCAGAAGAAAGTTGTAGCTGCTTTGTAAAAAATGCAACGACCTTTTGGCGACCTTGCTGAATTCGACGTATTGAGACAGGCGACGAAGGCACCTCTTCCAGGTGTGTAGAAGCGGCTCAGAAAAGACTTTGGGATCCAGAAGAGTGCAGAATTGTCCCATCAAAATCAGGGTACCGGAGGAATACAAATCTGGGGGAAAGATCTGGTGAGCCATTCTATGAGGAGTAATTTCTGCAAACTTACGATGGATATTGTACCACCACGCAGGGAGAGCACCCGCCTGCATGTTTTCATCGAGCATGATGACCAATGACTGGGCGGAAACTAAGCACTGGGTAGCGAGACTGGAGTAAATGAACCCTTGGCATTTGGCATTCGTTGACTCGTTTTGAAGGCTGACTTCTTGAGCATGTTCTTTTTTAAACGACGTGAGGAGGGCGGGTTGGAGAAGAAGCATTCGGATGTGGAGAAATCTAGAAGCGGTTAGAATGCTGGAGATGTACGTTAAAGTGTTGTCCAACTACCTTTGATAAAGTCTTTGCGCTTGGATGTCAACTTTTCGGTCGGACGGAGCTTGTTTTGATCTCAAATCGAATCGAAGATAATTAGGCAGGGAGCTCTGCCAGTCCAGGAGCGTGGAATCCAGATCGAGAATACGTTGCGTATCAACAAAGGTAGCCTTGATGGTTTTGGGAGCATCTGAAAGCCAGTGCTCGATATCAGCGATGTTGTCGGGGTCTTCCTTTTCGAGTATTTGTTCCAAGATATCATATAACTGTGTTAAATATATAAAGCTCTCCAAAAGAGATGGAATACCTTCAGGCTGCTTGTTCCACAGGCCAACCTCTTCGCTCAATAAGCCGTCGTCAATAGCCTGTGGCAATCCAGCTCTCACAGCCGGAGGGGAAATCATCAGCGGCCGCCCAAAGGACAAGGATATTTCCCTAGAAAGATTGGCTCCAAATTAGTCCTGGCCGAGACTGAAACAAAGGTTATTCGAGCAGAGTGGGGCCCTACCTATCCAGCATTGAACATCCATGCCAAACGCGGAGTCGCATTTCACACTCCAACTGCGTGGCGTTTGACGCTAACAGGTGTCGCCTGCGAGCTTCGTTTAGGCTCAAGTGCAGTCCCATATTTTGGGCCATTCGGATGGTGAGCCCGATAATGTTCCAGCACTTGGAGAATTTCTCCGTGCTCTGCAGGTAAAACGCCATGAGCAGCCCGACTTGCACCAACTCAATTCCCACGCCATGATCCATGACATCAAGCAAGTCCAGCTTTTGAGCACAGGAAAAGAATGTCGCAGCTCGACTGGCTGCCTCGTCCGGCCGCACCTTGTGATTAAGCAATGAGGAGATGGCAAAAACCATATGCACAATGGCGGGAAATATCTTGCCGTGAGTTGTTTGTCGGCAGATGCCCACACAACGCTTCATGTTTGAAGTCGGACGTGAGCCTTCAGGTTCCCACAGCACCTGGTATTGTTGTAAAAAGGTCTTCTGATTGATAATAGGAAAATGCATATCGCAAACACCAAAGTAGCGTCTCACAAGGGCATCGGCTTGTTTTCGGGGAGGAAGACACCAGTTGATTGGTCCAACCATGTAATCACAGCCTCTGCATGCATCTCTCGACGTTTTCTGGTTTGGCGTGGCAATGCTTAGGGCGCCCAAACGATTTGGGTCATTTTTGATGATGTTTTCAATGACTGCCTGAATAGGCTTTGTTAGTTTGTCCACACCGGGCGATTGGTTCTCTGGATCATCATAAAATCCATTCATCAGATCGTCGCTTTGTTGGACTTTGTCGCTGTCTGTCGACAGATCCGGCTGTGGGAAATCCAGCAAAGAAGGTCCAGGGCTGAATGGCAGGACAATTTCCCCCAAGGGCGCCGCATCCTGTACAAATGCATTCTCTTGGTTTGCGTTTTCATTTTGCGTGGCAGAAAATGAATCAGGGATAACCTGGGTGGTGAGCGCTGGAGATTGATGCTGAAGTTGCGGTGAGACGGCCTGAGCTTTCTCAATCTTGTCAATCCTGGCACTCAAAGATTGGATCAACACACTGAAGTGGCGTTAGTCGGGAAATTTGTCAATGATGACGAAAATATTTCTTCGTCCCAAAGGTGAGAAAACGCACCTGGTGTGCCAACTTTTGCCTTGTACCTCTGAGGAATAAATGCAAGAGCACGACCGTTTCACGCAACTTCCGCAAGAAGGCACATCTCCATCGCATCGTCTCTTTCTTGTGCGACACTCCTCACATGCGAGAGCATTGCGATTTCGACGAAATTTGCGTTTCTGCTTTGGAGGTGAAGGGTCGATGGCCTCCTCGTAATTAGGTCTCGGGCGTTTGTTAGGTGCGTCCAATGACGGCTCATTTGCACCGTCGAGCATGTTGGTGTCCACAATTATACTCTCTGCATTTTCATAAACGCTCCCATCTGCACTGCATCTCCTCTGAGGCTGTTCAGCTGTGTAGGACGCGCTGTCATTTGAGCTGCAACACGAGCCAGAGTCATTTCGAGCTGCGGGCTTTTTGGTGCTTTTTTCGACCGTCATGGCGGACTGGAATGGGAGATGGCTCTAACAAGGGAAAGTTGGGCCAGCATAGACCCCTTTTGTCTTCGCGTCTCGGCATTTGGCTCGTCGGCCTTTTAGTTTTGGCGGAAAGTCCGGCGATGATCCACTTACCCCGCATTTTTTGTTTTAGAATCGTGAAGGTTTACAAGTACCGATCGATCCGGGCGGGGAAGATTGGAGATTATGTCTAACCGTTGGGAAAAGAAGAATGAAGAAGATGGATTCGATATCTTGAGGTCTAATAATAATTTATTAACTTGATAAAAAGTGTGCTGTGATACACCGGTACAGCTGGTCAAACCGACCAACGAAGCGCACTGGTGTCAACAACTTCAACGCTAACCATTCACATTGAAAACTGACCCATGTATTTCTAGTCGGACCTTGCATCGGTCCATTTGTTCATTCGTCCAACGGCTCAGACATGTCGCGGGATGATGGGCGGAGTCGTTGCACAAAGTCGTGGGTGTGTTGCGTCGCGCGCTAAGATTACTTGCGTATAGAACAATTCTTTTGAATTAATAGCGAGCACACTTCACCCATTCTATGACTGGCTGCGCAAAGCTTGTCATCTTTTTCCTCTCACTACCTCTTGACCATGATGGAGTCCATTCAGATATCTTTGGGGCTATGCCATTAAACTCGACAAATATCGCTCTGGCACTTGGTAGCAAGTCATCTTATCTTGTTGCTCGCTAGGGCATCACTCCCTGCTTACAAGAAATCCTCTCCTTTGCGGAGTTTTTGAATCGATGTGCAAAGATAAAGCGGTCATTTAATTCACAATGCACGACATTCTGGAATCGTTTGGACATTCGCCGTCGGCCTACTGCAACGAGACTCTAGACGCGTCGAGCTTGGCAAATAATGTACAGATCGGTCTTTACATGTGAATTCGTAACGCTGAGACCATATAAACTTTAGTCTACTTACGCAGATGCACCTATTTTCCATAAGATATTCAGCCATTCTTGTTCTTGATGCGCCTGGAAGCCCGACGTGTGCTTGTCGGCTGTTTCGAGCTGAAGTCTGTCGGCCTTGATGGGCTTCTCGGCGAATGGACCCAAAGGCTTCAGGTCACTTTCACTGCTCAATAACTAAGGTCACCTATATTAATGAGTGGCGAGGGGAGATATTCCAGCTCCAACTTCCTTGCCCTAGGTGACCAAGGCAAAAGACTGCCTAGCGTCGGCTGGACATTCTTTGTGACTCCCACCGCAGCCGCAATCACCGACTCCTTCATTGAATTCGTCATGCAGAAGACGCTGAGGAAGCAGTCCAAGCCAGAAGACAGAGTAGGCTTTGCCTCTCCAGTCCGTTTTTGTCTGCTGGAATCAGCGAGTTCAATTATTTCACTCTTCACTCTAGACATTCCCTACTTAAAATGCTGCCTCACGACTCCAGGAGAAATTAACTCCATCAACTTTCGTCCAAATCTTTCTCAATTTGCTTCTCAATTAGTGCATCCTGTAAGGTGTGAATCTGGCAGGGTCCTAAAGAGTACGAATTAGTACACTAATTCGTATACCAAGATACTAATTATAAGTACTGATACTGATCCTAAAATAATTGGCATTAATATTAGTATTAGTCCTTGTATACAAATTAGTATTAGTATTTTCATATATAGATACTTGGCGTCTTTTACATCACTCTACATTCATATCACAATCACGAATCATTCAAACCGATACAAATAGCACACATGAATTCAATTATACCCCGAGGAATAACTAATCGATGCGCCTTTTAAAGAGCGCAATGCTCATCTATGGGCCGTGGTCAAACGCGACCTCGCTTGTTGGCACGCTTTAGGGCCTTCTTCTCCTCCTCAGTAATCTCATTCCAGAGAATGCGAGAGGGCCGCAAATCAGACACAATTGTCTTGCCTTCTTTTAGGGCCGTCTCCTCGTAGGCCAGGGCAACCTTGAGATTCGCAGGCTCCCCGCCAAATGTCTTCTTGGCGGCATCCCACGACGCAGTGGCTGGGTCGACGTGCTTGCCTGGCTTCCCAATCACCTCTCCCAGCTCGGCCACGAACTCGGGATCGAGCATGGCGTCTGCCGCATATTTAGGCGTCCATGGAAAGTTTTCAGGGTGGGCCATTGGATCCTCAAACATGTACTCGTACATGATGGGATACCAGCCGGGCGAGGCCAAGGGGGGTAGGTTGCTGCGCTTGTTGACGAGCAACGCCACCTGCTCTGCAATGGCCTTGGGAAACAATTCGCACTTCTCGGTGACGTGATCCCCGTTGCAACACCCGCAGCCCTCAACGACGCCGTATTCATTGGCGTAGCAGCACTCGATGACGACATGGCCTGTCCGGCCACAGCTGCCGCATGTATCCATGGGGACGTCGCCATCGCCGTCTATGACCTCGTTCACTTGTCGGTCGTCAGCAAGGGAAGGCCCGTCAATGAAGTTGGTGGGTATGACAACGCGCCGAGATCTGTTGCGCTCGGCCTCCCGTGCATGCGTGACCTTCGGCGGGGGGGCCATGTAGACGTCAATTTCGTCTTGGCCGGCCTCTTGAGCCGCACGATCGTAGGCCTCAGCCGCAGCAACTCGATTGTTGACTTGGTAGAGGCCAATACCCGGACTCGGTCGGGAGTACATCGTGGCGCCGTCACTGGCAGTGCGATTTCCAATGTCGGAGGAGCCATCCGCGTCTTCGTCGAGGGTGGCCTGCAGAGTGTCGGTGATGCGGCCACCCGTGGACTGCGCTGCAAGCTGGTTCTCACGTCGTTTCTCTTGCTTTCGAGTGCGACGGGCCTTGCTTTTCGAAATGGCGCCAGTTTCCCTGCCAGCTTGGGAGTGGCTGCCTTCGTTTTCACCGCCTTGGTCTGCATCACCTTGGGAGCATTGACCTTGGTTGGGAGCCCAGGAGCCCAGAGTTGCGATGGGTGCTGCGAGATGCGGGACATTGACTTGGTAGCCTTGGCTGGCCCCACGGTTAGGGATATTATGACCAGGTAATTGATGGTCAGGGACATCCATGAAGTAGTAGATCCTTGTATGGCCCGGGGGCGGTGCTGGAGGGGCAAAGGGATGAGGACCAGAGTTGAGGTGATGACCACCCCTTTGATCACCGTAACCGCCTCGGTTGCCGCCATGATGAGCCCTGCCTCGTCGATTTATGCCTTGTCGACTCCCGCCACGTCGGTTTCCACCTCTCCCGCCACGGTTGTTGTTCTGGTTCATTGTTGCGAGCGTGGTGGTTTGTGGATGTGTGAAAACGCAATAAAATTTTGCCTGGCCTGTTTTTTTTTGTTCAAGTGAACGACCTGAGTGGCTGTAATTAGAGATTGCCTATTTTGAAGCGATCTGAGCCAATCAAGTCTTTCTGAAGCTTTTGGTTGGTTCACAGAACTCAAGCAGCTGGTGACAGGTGAAAGGCGTGAGTGAATGAACAGGTGCGGGGCATTGGGTGCCACACCATCCTTATCGTCCTTGAGGTCCAATATGGCCCAGGTCAACACAATCAGCTTTATACAGTAGGGTTAGAACATTTAGGCTGCAATGGGGTGTCGGGTCATGCTGCATTTCCAGGAAAACCTATCACCCAATACGTCAAGTGGATAAAACCGTGGTTGATTTACTATCTTAATTGCTACCGCAATAATTCTAAGGGGCTGTAGGGACTAAAGTGAGGATTGTTGATGATATAAAAAAAGCTAACTTCGTTCACATTGTCGCTGTATTGGCATCAAGCCATGTTCGCCTTCAAAACTTGCAAGTGGCGTAGAAGTATCCGCAGAACCTCCCATGTCTTCGACTAGTAACTGCGAGCATGATGGATAGTAGCAAGAGGTGGGAGAGGCGCAATTACACACGATGTAGATGTCCTTTTTGGTGTTGCGATTGCCGTGTCGAGCGTGCGAGGAGGGCCCACGGCAGCGCCGCCGTAGGCAAAAGCTCTCCGCAGGAGGCCGGCTGCAGGCCCACGAACGGGCAAACCAACCAACATAAATTCGAATGAAATAAGACAATAGAAGCTGGCAATAGCAGTAGCAGCAGAGGCAGAGAAGAGATAGATGAGAGCCAACGAGACCAGGCAGCCTTGCCTATCCCTAGGCTGAAAGTTTGTTGGCATCAAGGTCTTGTTTATTTTCGAACTGGCAGCTCTCAGCATGAGAAGCATTTGAACCTGCATCTCCCACCCTCCGGCTTGGTGTGTCATTTTCTGTGTCTCGCTTCTTCGTTCCATCATTAAAAATATGATCTCACATACTCGGTATCTTATATTAACCCGTACTTTAAAGTAGGACATTATTCTTGAGTTACAAATTTCGTTGTCCAGTAGATCGATCAGCTCATCTCCGTGTCTCATGAACGGGATTCTCACTGTGGGACTATTCTACCTTTTTGGGTCTCCTTCGGGATCGCTTCTGTGACGTGTTGGACGTCATTTTTGGGAGTTATATAAGTTGTGATTCACTAAAGCGAAAACCGTACTGAAATTGCGTATATAGTGATACCCAGCAAGTTTTTGATTAGTTCTTGAAAATGCCAGACTGACTCTGTGAAATATCAAGAAACGTTTCAACGCCTCTCTGAGGCACCGAAGAACTGTTCAAAAATCCGACAAAATGGACGTTTCCGACCCGCACTTCAGAGACAAGCTGCACAACGAGAAACCGGTCGTGTGTGAGCCCTCCAATCAAGACACCAGCGGCCTAGAGTGCTTGTTGCAAGCCGTACGTCACACTTCCAGTCGATTGGGGGACGAATGCCATTGTGTAATATGCCTGGTCCCATAGATTCTAGCGACCTGGACCCGAGAACCAGCCGTGCCGAGTAGGCACTTGTCGCCCGCTTGACTCGGATGATCGCAGGTCAGGGAGCCGCCAAGATGTCATCGACACTTTCTTCACTGCCTTACGAACGCCTGGCCAGGGACTTGAGTTGCTGGTCAGCAGTGAACTCGAGTAGCCCACGTCATGTACAGTAGCACATCCAAGCCTGTGCCCTTTGGTGCGCTTCAATGATTTGAGATGCCAGTGTTGTGCGCGCAGAGAGTGGAGAAGATTCAGCATAGTCTCAATGTTGTGCGCATGTGTATAGGTCCCTTAAGCCATGACATTTGTACATACCGCCCTAACGGCAGGCCAAAATTGATGATTTTATTTTATCTAAGATGTATGAATAATAACTGGAGAGTGACTGATCGAGGCTGTGAATACATGTTGTTCTATAGCCGCGGCCCTCTGAAGACGCTTTGCGTGCACGATGAGGTTGTGGTCGGTTACATCCCTTCTCAAGCTCTACACGTGCACGACGCTTTGCGCCACGCTCACGAATTCACGTATCCTCAGACGAAGGGAAATGTTGAGTTATCCGAGTTCACCGAGCCAGGTAAAGCTCAAAATCCTCAGCCATCCTCTGAGACGAGCCAATCTCGAATCCCGCAGGAACGATCCCAAGAGCTGGCAAACGACAAGCTGGCCACTGAAAAAGTGAAGGGAAATCGATATGAACGAGACCGCCAAAAGAAAGCGTGAGGTAGTGAAGTCAGAAAGCACTTGGAAAGGGAACGCAATATGGAGTGGGCAGGGGAGCCTGCAATTACATCCCGAGATTGGCTCAGCGAGCAGGAAGCTCTCTTAAGGCGGAACCCTATGGAGTCGAGGTCATGACGTGACAATACTGGGTAGGACTGGTGATTTGGCAACCAGAATCGATCCCGCTCACATGATGTGGGAGAAAGAGGAAGATTACATTGTTGCCTGAGTCACCACAGTGGGACAGCTGCATCTATTTCCCTGAATTTATTTATAGTATATATATATTTTGGTCTTAATAGTTTTAAATAGTAATTTTACTTTTAGCTTATTTATTTAGGTAATTAATTTTATTAATATTATTTTATTTTCTTTATTTTATTAATTTTATTAAAATATATAATGTTTACTTTTGAACTTTTTAGAATTTAATATATTAAATATAAAAAGTATTTATATTATTTTCTTATATTCTTTAAAAGAAGTTTTTATACTATTATATTAGTTTTAAATATAAGCTTTATTTAAAAGATTTTAATTTTAATTTTTATTTTTTATTATATTTAAAAAGGAATTTAAGAATTTTAATAAAAATATTAATTTGATTATATTTTAATTTTATAATAATTAATATTAAAACATTATTTAATTATGAAACAAGAAACGTCTTTATTAAAATTCTTTTTCAAAATAATTTATTTAATTTTAATTATTATTATTATTTATATTTAATTTATTTATATTTTAAATTAAAATTTTAATTTAAATAATATATTTTGTTATACATCCTATGGTAGCTAGTAGCTATACCAGCTGTAGCCGCTAGGGCAGCCGCTAGGGCTGCCGCTGTGGGCCGCTGTGGGCCGCCGTGGGCTACTAGCAGCAGCCCCTGACAGGGGCTGTAACTACCTATAAAAGGCAGCTCTAGCTGCTATAGATCCTTAATACAACATACCTCATACACTCATTTAGATCCGTAACATATTTACTATGTAATATCTTAATAAATAATAAGTTAAAAAATATTTAAAATAAATATTACTTATTAAATTAATTAATATATTACCTTTTATATATTTTCTTAATTAAAGTTTTTATTTTATATATATACTTAATTAATAATTTAATTATAAAATAATTATATTAATAAATTAAAACTTTTATATATTTATAAACTACTTTATTAAACTATTTCTTTTTAAAGAAATTAAAAAAATTAATCTTAATAATAAATATTATAAAAAAAAGCTTAAAATATTAAAAAAAAAGCAAAGTTTATATATAAACTATATAATAATAATTCTTATATCTTACTTAAATCTTTAGCTATACTAAAAAATAATTATATTATAATTATTAATAATTTAAGCTTTTTAGCAAAAATATAATAATCTTAATATATATTAAATATCTTAAATTATATATTATAATATCTATAGATAATTTAAATTACTATATTTAGCTATTTTCCTACCTATATTACTTAAGATAGAAGCTAGAATAATTTCCCTGTCAAAATTAGTATAAGTTATGATTAGCAGACCAGAAAAAACGCCACATCGGGGGAGGCGCGCTAGGCTGGGCCAATTTGTTGAGTTCTTACGGTATGTCCTGGTCGCGCCCTATACGTCATGGGGCCTCTCCGGCAGGGCTTGGACATTTACAGTCAGGGAAGCGAAGCTAGCTAGTGAGACGCGAGTCAAGGAATCGAGAATACGAGCCTAGAATTTCTACGCTATGCTATGAGTCATCTTTCTGACTTATCCCGCAAAGACGCTAGGAAATGATTCCAAATGTCCCTGCCATCAATCGGCCCGACATGGCTACAGCTTTGAATATATAGGACGTCACTATGCCTGGCTGTCAGTTTCTTGCATCAAATTACATCACCTCTCTCGCATCTTACCAAGCCAGAAGAAGCCACCTCAGCAAAAGAAAAATCCCGTCCTTGCCATCTGTTTCTTTAAACCGACACGCCACACGCCTTAAATTACCATGTCCAACCAGCAAACCCTTGCTCGATTCGTCGAGTTTATCAACTCTGGGGATCATACACTCGGCCAACAAGTTATCCATGAGTCAGCCGAGTTTCACGTTCCTTTCGACAGCAAACCCTTGAAAGGTCTCGATGGCTATATGCAGATTCTAGGCATGATGCGAAGTGCCTTTCCTGACATTCAATGGACGTTGGAGGAGACTGTCTGTGAGGGAGATAAAGTGTTCGCGCGATTCACAACACGAGGGACACAAGACGGTCATTTCCTTGGATTTGCGCCCTCGGGGAAGGAGATTCAAATGACAGCGATGAATCTGTATAGGATTTCCGATGGGAAAATTGTCGAAGAGCGCGGCCAGCCTGATATGTTTGGGTTGATGGTTCAGATCGGAGCCGTGAAAATCCCTCTGCAATAAACGGGCTAGCCACTCAAAAATTGTATCTGCATCTCAATAACAAGAAAAATACAAAACACCTCCCTATATATGTCTTCTTGAACAGCATTGACCTGAATAATCCTGGATATGTAGGACATATACGGCATTGGAATCAGCTATGAATTTCGACGCCCTGCAGCTGGTAAAGCGCGGTGGCGGGATGTCTTTACGCCCTACGTTCCCAATTAAATTTCACAGCACTAGAATTCACCGGCGTTCTGCAGATGCAGCTCGAAAAGTTTGCTGTTAGCACCTTTTACAGTCCGCTTAGCGCCCTTAGTGATGCGAAGAGCGAGTTTATCTTTACCATCCCCGAGACCCGACGGGCGCTCTTATCCGAGGTCTCTAGTATTATAGTAGCCTTGCCCAAGCTACAAGGTATGAAACAACTTGAGGAACGGTTCGCGGCCGATCGCTTGGAGGACATTACCAATGTAATCCTTCGCAAGAACATCAGGACCACATTTTGGATCGTGTAGGAACTTCCCTACAAGCGGAAACCGGAGGTTAACTCAAGCTTGTCAACAAATAGCTCAAATCAAATTGAGCCTCCGATTTGATTTGATTTGGATCGATTTGGATCAATTTGATTATTTGGGTAGCTCCATTTCTCTCCCACGAGGAGATGCATCGAGCTGCCTGTCGCACATCAAGCCTAGTGCACGGAAACTGCGATATTGCTACCCGCAATAGTAGCTGCCAAGTAGGCAAAAGATTTCATTTGTGTATAAAGACCTGAATGATTGCGTGCACCGGCTCGTTCAGTTCTTGTTCCTCAGATAATTCTCCCTTAAAGATCGGTGCAATCTTTCTGCTTCCTTCCTCCTTGCTCGTCTTGGTTATGGCTTTGCTCAATCTTGGTTCCTTCCCAATCTTTATGGGGCCAAATTGTCTGATATAAGACACAGTAGCCAAGTATTGCAATTCTGCGAGAGGTGGTCCGCTGAAAAAACGCAAGCTTCACTCAAAGTGCAGGTGCCCCAACGCATTATATCCCATATCCCTATTACACACCACAATAGGACCTGATACTCATTCACCAGTCCCGCCTTTCTCACTTCAAAATTTAAATCCCGCCTTCATTTACTATATACATAGTCATAAATCGATGGACCTATTGCTTGTTAGTAACCCAATTACATTATTAGGCCATCGCATCACCAACCTCAGCCACAACATCATATTCCCTAACCCAATTTGTAAGCCCCACGCTTCTATCTGGAGCGCCAATCGACATCTCAACCTCATCACAATCAACTTTTGGCTGCAACTTGCTGTATTTCCTCAACTGCACGTCTCTCGCGTCTTGGTAATGCCCCTCAGGAAGACTCTGATCCCCAGCGCTGTGCAAGTTCAATTTGGCGAATTTGTCCACCCTAGGTCGCCACAATATCTCAAAATATTTCAATAATTGCGGAAGCTCTACTTCCTTCCACTCTGGCGTCGCCCATCGTGATATCCATGCAAGCGCTACAACACGCTCCACACCTTGGTTGAGGCTTTGTGCAGCGTGAGGAACCATGGCGTGAGCCGCGTTGCTAATAAGTATTACCCGCTTGCTTTTGCCTCTCTATATCGGAATCTCGGCCGTGATAGCAATATACTATCTTAGATATTCCTTTAAGTGTTCTGGATAAGCGTGTTGCGGTATGGGGAAGTCCTTGAATAGTTTATGAAGTTTGTGAGGGTTACTAAGTATATGCTAATTTGTGTTAATATCCTTAGGCTTAGGCGGCGGTCCATAGTCTATAATGGTTGATGTTATTGCCAAAGCACTATTTGCTGTCTCCCGGTAGATTGAGAACTTGCTAGGACTGAGTGTGCCGTGGGTGGTATGGTGTTATAGGTATGGGGCTATGCGGTCGTCTGAGCAGAGTATGTGAAGAGGTGCTTGAGATTGAAAGATGTACTTGCGAGTATGGATAGATCTAATATCTCGATCCGGAAATATTATTTTCCGAATCTTGGACTTGATTCTATTGGCTGCAATTATCAAGTTAGTCCTGTGCTCTTGCTTATCTACTGTCCATGCCTTGGGGTATGTGTTGTTCTTGTCTAATTGCACGACTTGGCGATTGAATAAGATAGTTGCTCTAGCTGCGATTGCGGCCTCATAAGCCATTTGTTGCACAGCCGGTCTGTCGGTCTTAAATAATTTCGCGTCCCTGTATGGTATAATAACAATAGGCCTAGATAAGTCTTTATACGACCAAAAATGGATGCCATGACTGGCAATGCTGATATTGGCTGGAGCTGACCCAAGTTCAATATCTGTGAGTGCTCGTACTGCGGCCCGCTGGACCGTAAGAGTACCACCTTCGGCCTGGAGATTGGCATGGCGCTCCAGAACAGTGACTGTGTGACCATCTTGGCCGAGTGCCGCAGCGGCAGTCAACCCGACTAGACCGGCATTGACTATTAAGATCTGGAATTTGGAGTATGTGTGAGACGGTGCTATATACAAGTGTCAAACGGGATATAGGGCACATTTACACTACGCATTAGCGGAGTGTTCACTTCACTTTGGCCGTAGCCGCCAATGGGACAATAAGATTTGTGATAAGTCCATCAACTAGTGAGAGCCAAGTGAGAGCCAAAAGGATGTGTTTGTATCACAAGATTATTTCCTTGCTTGCCCTCTTATGAATGAGTTTGTCGATGAGAGGAAGAGCAAGAAACACAAAGTCTTTTGCCGTTGCTCGAAATAGGGACAGCTGAGTAGAAATTAAGTGCTGAGACGGTTTCGTTTAGGCCCCTCCTCTCTGTCTTTATGTGACTCGTATTCCATGAGACTTGCAGGACAAGCCACATCCATGCGAGCCGCTGCTGCCAGATTTACGGGGATGCTTCCTTGGGGGCTAACTGACACAAGAAAGCATAAATCCACACCTTCTCCCCATTGCCTCAGCTTACCCTATCCTTCCATCTCCCAAGAGACTCGCTTCCAGATCTTTACCTGCAACAATGTCCTCCCCTACACTTGGCGATGTCCCCCGTCTGACGAATATAATCCACTTGCGCGGAGTGAGGACGAGGAGACAGCCGATCCAACACCCGAATGTATTTCCCTCGGGGCGTGTTGCATCAGCCATTCGAAGAATGTTCCCAGTGATTCGTGCGCCGTAGGGTCCAACGATGGGCATCACACAGGTTGTCTCCTTATTCGGTTCGTACAAGAAGTTTCTGACTTAAATTGTAGCCCATATTGCAAATTTCCAGGAACTTGGAGATCAGCATCAATCTCACGAACCAAAGAACGGTCGCGAGACAGAATGGGGCCCTGAGTTCTTCCCAGAAGGTGAAACGCCTGGGACACCGACCGTAACGAACCGTCCCGCAACTTATGAACGATACCTTTCGAGCCTCCAACCCGGGTCCCCTCGAGAACAGTCTAGCCATGTCAGCAGTACAACATGGAAGCCTCAGGAAAGGAAGAACACAGAGAAGTGGTCAAAGTGGTCAAGGGGATCATCATACAAGATACAAAAGAAGTAGGGGAAGAGGTCAAGAATTCCAAAGCAGGTACGTCGTGCTGAGCTATGTAGTATTACTCTAACACATCTCTAGGATCATCACGTCGCCGGTCCGGCCGTCGAGCCTCCTTGTTCCCCTAGGCTATATCCATATAAATATCCGGATAGTGATGGCGATCTTATCTTCCCGACTGTTAATGAGCTATGTGGAATGACAGGAGCGGATCAGGAAGAGTGGCAGCGAGCGCGTGAAACCTCTACGTAATCAATGCCGCAGTCAGAAAAGATCGCACAGGACATCAGGAGATGAGAGTAGAGTATGCTGCCCGCAAACTGCTTTCTGGGGATGATAACCCCATGAACATCGCGTTTAAGAGACTCGCTGAGCGATCTGCGGAGCGACCCTTGTATGGTGCGGGAACGAAATGCTACGACGATAGCTGAGAACCTCCCCAGGATATGTGCAGTGAGGAACTTGGGAACGGGCTCTAGAATACGGATGGATGGTCAAAATACAGCATCTTCTAATTAGTTCGAAAGCTAGTCTGATTGATAATTCATTAATGCCAATGTTGAATGTATCAGCGTCAGATGTCTGTGCGACTGAAGAGAGATTGTTACGAGGGACCCGCAGACACTCCCTATATCTTGTGTCGATACAGAGTGGCCCTTCATCGTGGTGCGCGGTTTTGTAACGCTTCGGAACATGTGGGTCTTCTGAAAGGTGGAGTGCATTGGACCTGTTGAAATCTGCAAAATAGGAGCCCCATGCAGTTTGCTGGGATCACCATGCGTTACAGCCACCAAAAGGGCCATATCCCGATCCGACATGTCAGGGTGAAGGGCTGCTAGTCGCTTCTTGACTCACTGAGTCACCAAGGGATTGCTAGGAGCAGGCAGCTACTGGCGACAGCAGCGCGACGAGCTACTTGTTGATTTTCGGTGGTCCTGATTAGAGTATATCATACGTAGCCCATGGGTAGACATAGGTACCCATTTTAAAAATAGGTAGTCTTATAAGCTAAAAGAAATATTTATAGGTTATATAAGTGCTTATAAATATAATTAGAATATAGTAAAAGTTTTATAGGTATAATCTAAAAATAGATTATTTTTATAAAATTATTTATAAATATAATTTTGCTATAATTAATCTTTAGATAAAATAAAATAGAAAATAAAAGAATCTATATATACCTAATAACTAGGTATATATACTATTAAGTAAAAAAAAAAGATATAAGATAAAGTATTTTACTATATTTAATATATCTAAATATTATAAATAAAATTACTTATCTTTTTATTAATTATTTATTCTTTTATTATATATTTATTCTTATTTATATACTTTATATTTTTTCTTTAGTAATATTATAATAAAATTACTAAGTAATTTTATAATTATAAGATTATTCTTTTACTAAATAATATTATAATAACTAAGTAATAATATTCCTATAGTAATATTAGAATATAGCTATAACTTTTCTAATTTAAGAGTAGAATATTATGGTAATATTACTAAGATATTACTAGGTTTATATAGGGTAACTTCTATATGACCTAGTCTAGCAGTGACTCCCTCTTTTTTATAATAGAATAGTAAGTAGTAAATATATTATTTAAGCTAAAACTATATTCTAAGATATAGCTATTATAAAATATAAAATAAATTAAATAAAAATAAAGATAATAATTATTAAAATAAAGTTAATAGTTTAATTAGTATAATTATAGTCTTTAGTTACTATATTTTAGTTTATAGTTACTAAAAATTATAAGCTATAATTTCTAATAATTATATACTATAAGCCTATAGTTTTTAGTAACTAAGAAATAAAATAATAATTATATAATAAAATAACTAATTAAATAATTAAATTAAGAAATATAATAAGATAATAAAATTGAAACAACTATCTATAAAAAATAAATAAAAAGATATAAGATTACTAAAGAAATAAATAATTATTTATTATTAATAAGGTAAGTATATTTAAAAATAATATATTATTAAAGCTAGATAAATAGCTTTGTAGTATATATAAATAGCCTAATAAGATATTTAGAAATATATTTATTATACTATTTTATAGTAATTTCTATTAGTTTAAACTAATAAAAAATAAAATAATAGTTTTAAAGAGTATATAGATAAATTAAAATAGGAATTAAAATATTAATTAAAAAGAGTATAATAGAGCTTATATATTATAAAAGAGGTTTTTTACTATAAATATTCTAAAGGAGTAGGTTTATATAGCTAAGGACCCTAAGCTTTTATAGCTATTAGGCTATATTTAATAGAGAGAATAAGATCTTAAGGACTTAGAGATATTTAACTATTAATAATATTAGCCTAATTAAGTAGTTTCTTAGAAAATAGGCATTATAGTTATTATACTTTTAAATTATAATTACTAGAACTTTAACTTAAAAGAGTTTATAGCCTTTTAAAAGAGAAAATAAATATCATTATATATATTTATATTAAAGTATAAGTAAATGCTATACTAGTTAATATAGGTAAAAGTAATAGTAATACTAAATTAAGGTAATAATAGTAATATACTAATTTTTGCTATATTTTTATATATATTTAGGATATTAATTATAATAAATAAGAATAAGTTCCTTAGTCTAAAGCTAGTTAATAAAGCTAGGTATTAAATAGTTAATATAATTATAAATCTATTATTTTTAGGCTATTAT
>JAKZGU010000256.1:0-28344 GCA_022837005.1 Calonectria pteridis | reverse complement strand
CTCTTTTAATAAAATATCTTAGTCTTAAATTATAATATTATTTAAATTAATATAATAAGCTTTTTATTTATTAAAATAAATCTTATTAAAAACTTAGCTTAATATTTCTTTAATTAATATTTTATTAATTTATAATATTTTATAATTTAAATAATTAATTAATTATTAATTAATATAAATAAATCCTAAAATAATTAAATAATATAATTAAAATTATAATTAAAATAATAATTACTAAAGGTCTTTTTATTTTAATAATAATTATTATTTTATCTATTTTAGCTAAATAAGGCCCCTTTTAGTATTTAGAAGAAGGTTATATAATATCCTTAATCTTGCTTCCTACCATGTTTATACTAGGCACCTAGCCAACGCCTTAGGCCTCGATGACCATAATCCCTTTGGTCAATTCAACGTTCCAACACGTTACTTATTTGCAAGATGATATTTCACAAGCTTATTCATGATTTGATAGGCAGCGAGAAGACTTTGCAACCTTTAGTATTGGGTCTATGTTTGAATTGTGTAAGTTTTCTGCGTTTAGCGTGAATTCATGACTTAACTCGCTCGGTTTTGGACGCTTGAAATGTTGTAGTATGCAGCGTCAACTTGCTTTACCTCCGAATGGATGGTTCACTTCCTCAGAAAACATTCTACTCTCAGGCATCGGACTTTGTTGCTGGCATAAATTCGCGATAAATTCGTGCGGATATCTCGATCCTGATGATTGTCTCTCAAGCCACACCAACCTGGATAACGAGGTTTCTGCTGCTGGAAATATTTCTTTGTGATTCTGTAATCAGTTATTACTGCTGGTCCTCTGGTGACTTCACATACCCAGTTTCCTAAGCCACTGTGTCTATCACATCAGACCGAAGACAAATTATCCACTAGCGTGGTATCATAGCAATAAAACCTATGCGTTCAGTATTATGGTACAAATTCGAATTCAATCGAGCCAAACTTGCCTGTCCTATTCTCACAAGATTGGAGTCAATATGGGCGAAGCTTTGACTTGCTCTAGACAGAGTTAGCGATGGTGCAAAACGAATTCACCAAGAAGGAACGGTTGAAAGGTGCCATGGAAAGACTGCAGCACCACACATTCCGCTGACATGAGATGCCCAGTGGATCGTCCCCGTAGTACTATGGACTAAGACTGAGTTCCCTACTTACTGAAACTTGCTAAGGGTAGCTCCACGGCGAGGAATGCATAAGCAACATGTAAATTAAATTATCAGTAAATAAAGTCATATTGAGTGAGATGGATGGTATAACCAGGGCTTTCGTTACTACACTTGTCACGCTCTCAGACAACCACAGCTGCCTAGCTTGAATCAGTCTCGTGCCTGATTTCGTGCACAAATCTCGTAATTTCGGTCCTAGCTTGACTCCAGCTATCATTGCATTTAATAGCGTCTGTAATAGAAGAAATCTGGGGCCTATACTCGTCAGTGGAACTGTGAGGGTCTCGGGGCAACAGCCAACATCAACCAACGACCAACATCAGCTCCCAACAACAGCCACCAACAATAGAACCAGCAGAAAATGCTCGCCGCGGCCGGCATCACAGCAATGGTCAGGGTGGAATTGGACCGGCAGCCGCTGGCCTCAAAACACTACATAAATGGGAGAACAGCGGATCCGATGTAGCTGGCTTCAACGGGGGCCTCACGCCCAACTTGCATCCGACGGAATTAGCGTTTGGAGCCGGTCATGATGAGCACGACCACTGATGGTAGTAAGAGGTGTAAGGAATCTAGACACAAAATCCCGTGAAGACAATTACAGTCCTACCCCCAACTCGCAAAGCTGTTAAGAGTTTAGGGTAGCTATAAGCTGGGATGTTAACTGCAAAGCTCTGTTACGAATACGCACATCGTTTCAAATCTACCGTAAGGGCGGTCGCATGTATTACAGAATTAAATCTTTTCATTTAATTTTGCCTCTTAATGTTTGATTGTCTCAGAACGAGTTCCTTTGCAGTGCAGTTGGAAATGTACTCGATACTGTCTTTAGCTTAAAGAGCGTAAAAGTGGTTGCGCTATAAACACGTATTTTATTACAACAATACTATTTGGCATGAAATCATTTTATGAAGACTCAAGTACACTCGTTGTCTGATTTACAGGTAACGAGAACATACTGCGCTCCGCGCCCCGGACACGGATAATTGATTTATTCCGCGTTTGATGATACGTATTTAAAGACGTACTCAATATCGGACCTAACCCCTCCACACCACACCACCTTTTCTAATCTATAGCCAAACAGAGGACACGGATAAGGATTATGTAAGTATAGCATCCCTGTTATTTGGATTATAGGTTTCTGATCCACAATGATAAATACCACTGTTCACCTCACAGCAGCTCTTTGACCAACACATCTCGTATCTCATCCAAGTACAACTGGATATTCTCTGGCTCCTCAAACCCATCATTAAAGCAATAGACAATTCGCAGCTGTTGCTGGAAAGTATAAAAGAAAAACATGCTCATGCCCAGGACAACATCAACACCAATTTTGAGATCTTGAACCTTGATCCCATTGCCATAGTCGCGCTGCAAGTATCGCTCGGCAATGCCCAAGCTACTCACAAGGGCGTCCTTTGACACCGGGCCCTTGGCAAAGTCAGGATGCTGCACAGCATTGCACAGCAAACGCGTGAAATGGCCCTTGAGTTCGAGAGCTTCCGCGTTGCCCTTGAAGGCAGACTGGTAGTAAGAGTTCAGCGCCCTAGCGCTATCCCAGTAGGAAACCGGCAGCTTGGCCAAGTAAGGAAGAGGAGTGTAATAGACCGAGACAGCATACTTGCTCGAGTTGTACGGTTCCGGGAGGTACTGGCGAAGGTTGAACTGGCTCGCAGACACATACTCCGAGAGTTTGGATGCGGGATCTGCGTGCTTGGAAATAGCTTCGATGTACGCTGCGTGGATGGCAGCAGTCACGCTGATCTTCTTTTCCTTGCAGGCTTTAACTAGGGCCTCGGTGGTCTCGACGGAGAAGGCGTGCTCGACGTTGCGGCACTTTCCTGACGGGGCCTGGCCCAGTTTCGAGACAGGTCCAATGCCGGGCATACTAGCGAGGTACTGCATGAGTAGAGCGCTGGATTTCTCAAGCTGCTCTTTGGTCGGCTCGGGTGAAAAGCCCAGAGTCTCTTCCATGGCTGGGGCCAGCCTGTCGGTCTCATCGCCAAATGTGATTTGCTCAGCGGGAGAGGCCAAGGCGCTGAGGTAGCTGTGCCAAAACAAAAGGACACCGGTGCCGTCAATTGTGTGATGGTGGGCACGGAAGACCAGTTCTGAGGACTTGGGGATGTAGTAGAGTGTGGCTTGCTTGATGGGCTTTCCCGTCTGGAATAGCTCCTCGGCGTCGGATGCCGGGGACACGATAAAGGTCGACGCCAGCCACCCTTCCAAAGCCTTATCATCTGGGACCTCGTACACTTTCTTCATTCCGTCAAGGGTAGTGGCCAACTGGGGTTGCTCATGGCGCAGCTGCTTCCAAGCATGCTTGAGAGCAGGTTCCAAGTCCGAAATGGCCGTGTCCAGTTTGATCTTGGAGAACAGGACATAATGCTCGCGACCTTCGCACAAGCTGGCTGAGAAGTTTTCAATGACGGTAAAGTAGCCTTCCAGGCCATCGACGGGGCGCTCCCAGCGGCTGTCAGATACCTTTGTCCAAGACATTGTGATAATTCGCCGGTGTTCTAAATTTAGCGGATAATTGAGTCGGGTCGAAACTTTTTGGATGGAACTTGAAGAGGAAAAAAGAAGAGAGATTATTATGGATCAAATAGCTGGGCAGTGCTAGGGTCACATCGCCCTGTGGGATCGTGCCAAGCATGAAATCGCATTCGCAACTAACACATTGGCTCCAACCAACACATTGTTAAAAGCCCGCTGGCCCCCAAAAGCTGCGGCGACTCCTCCACGGCAGTCGAAGCGGATATTACCTAACGCGACCAGGGTTTAAATGGCTCGCTGCAGGGGCCATATTTGCAGCGGACCTTGCCACCGATCCTAGCGGGTTGGGCGGGAGAGCAGGGGTCAGGATTGGTGCAAGTCGCTGTGCCGTTTCCTGGAGGCTTTGAAGGATTCACCACTTGTGCAAAGGTTCCCGCAGGATTTCGAATCCGCCAGGATTCTGCATCCGTCATACGTTCAAGGCAGGCTCCAACGCGGATATGCACCTAACGTCACCCATCCATCGTGGCATCCCTGCTGCTTTTAACGCGCAAGGCTCGCCCAGAACCAGCCACAACTCGATTGTGCAGAATGAGCCGTTATTTTTCTTGAGCCTTGAGAATCCGGGGAATTCATAACTCCATTTTCTGTTGGTTCTAGAAGTGCAATTCGTCTGAAGGGCGTCGCTGCCCCGAGCATTCTGCAACTCTCCTTCAACTTCATCTCGTCCGGACAAGCGCGCAGCCATGGCACTAGACGTGCCTGCAGGGACGCCCGACCAAGGCCCTGCAGTGGTCGCCATGTGCATTGTCATCATGGTTCTGACCATCTCGGTGACAATTCTTCGCATCGTCTCAAAGTTCGTTGTGAAGCAGAACTGGTGGTGGGATGACTTTTTCGCCCTCATCTCGCTGGTGAGTCTTGAGCGAGCTACTTTGTCGACATTTCCTAACAACGAATAGCCTAACCAGCTCGCCCTGCTCTCAATTATCTTGGCCTGGAGAAACATTGGACTGGGACTTCATGCCACGGTTGTTGCGGAAATCAACCCGCTTTATCTTTTGCAGGGCGCAAAATACCTCTACATGGCCATCTTTATTTTTGACGCCTCGATTTGTTTCCCAAAACTGTCAGCAATTTTCTTCTACGCGCGCATCTTTCCATCTCACAATCGCGTCTTCACGATGAACTTGTGGGTGGTTGGCTTTCTGGTTGCCGGCTGGCTCGTTGCGGCCATTATCTCTACCGTATTTCAATGCTCTCCGATTGAGAAAGCATGGAATACGACGTTGCCAGGCACCTGCATCGATCAATACGCCTGGTACTTGGCCACAGCGTCTCTATCTACCGCTATTGACTTTTACATCTTGATTTTGCCAGTGCCCATGATTTGGTCTCTGAAGATTAGCCTGAACCGACGCATCTACTTGCTAATGACGTTCTTCCTGGCCTACTCCGTCATTGTCATCTCCATTGGCCGCCTGATCTCGACGACAAAAATTATCCCGACTATATCTGAGGATCTGACATGGAAGTTCACTGCCTATCTCTACTGGGCATGCTTCGAGGGCGCCATTTCACTCATTTGCGTTAGCGTTCCCAACATGATATCGCTTGGGAAGAACTGGGTTGGCCCGTGCTGGCCCAAAACCGGCACGAGTGTCAAGAGCCTCACGGGCCCAAAGCCAGCAAGCTACGGCGACGGAACGGGCTTGTACGGAAGCCAGAGCTTCCACGAGCGTCACAAGTTTGAGAGGCTTGTGAGCAGCAAAGGCGCGGGTGGATCGGATACGGAGTCGCAGCGTGGCCTTGACCCAATCGAGTACGACAAGGGAGCGGTGCCGCTGGGGAACATTCGGGTACGCACGGATATTCGCGTCTCAAGCGAGGAAGATCGGTACCGATGATGGTGACCGAATGACGATATGAATGGGTAATTGGAGTGCTGGGATTAAGGGCCAGCCTTATTACAGTGTAAAATATCTACTAGATGAAATGAATGCAATATTTCCAGTTCGATCAAGCTATACAATCCACGACCCGTACTGATTGAATTGAGGCTTGCTCGGGACGTGTGGAAAGCCGTAATTCCGAAGGCGACCCACGTGCGGCCCATAACGCGCAAGAGACTTGGCAGAATCTGGCCCCCAGCCTCATGGTCCACCAGCCCAGATAGCGGAGCGGCGTCGAATGTGTCATGTGCGGCGCGGTTCAGCACTATGCTTTGCCACTCACCCTGATGGAGACGTTCGTCATTGGGATCAACCCTATTTCTCGACGATCTCTATAGTGATTGACACCGTGCCGTGAATGCGCTCCAGCAGATGCGGACGCGTCACGGATGTGCCGCACGCCACCACCCATGAATCCTCTTCACATGTCCTTTTGTCGGATCCGGCAGGTCCTGCTCCGGCCCTCCCGATTCTCGTGCAATCTTAAAACCCGAAATCCCGGCTCCGCATGGATAAACCAACAGGTCCCACCGTTGACGTGCCTGTCATGCAGAATCCTTCGCGCCACTTTAGAGCTGTGGAGGCATTTACGAATCACCTCTACCGCTCACCAGTAACCATGATGGCGCGTTTGGTTACAGATAAACAATTTATCGATCGCATTGATTTGCCTGCTGCATGGGTCTATTTTGGGGTAAAATGGGATGACTATGATGTGGACATGTAAGCATCCTAAGAGCAGTAGAAGGTTACATCGCAGCACCAACGTTGCCTGTCGCTAACTATTTTCACTCAAATAAACGCTTGGCAAGACCCAGACTCAAGATCAATCGCTTGGAGATACCCGAATAGAGGGTCACGTAAACCAGGCGGTAGCCAACTTGAAGGTTCAGAAGATTGCCTCCCATGATCATCGGGGGATGTTTGTAATTTTAATCCGATATTTGCACATTTCCCTCATGAGGTTATTTCTGTGTATTCGGTGTATATTTTGTGCGTCACCACAATTGATTCTGTAAAATAGTCTTGAAACTCGAAAATCAAGACCCGCGTGATAGGTTTAACATTTTCTAAATTTCGTATCTAAAAATTCCAATTCATGTTTGTACCGTGATATTAAAATACAACCAAGTAAAAAAACTGCTCTATGACTTTGTCCAGCTCGCAACCAACTTTTCCTCTACAAACTGGGAGAGATCACCAAGACTCTTTCGGGGGCTAAAGAGATCCAAATAAGGCACATCCACCTTGAATGTGTTCCAGAACCAAATACGAAACTCCGCGGCAAGCATACTGTCGACACCATACGAAGCTAATGGTGTTGCCTCATTGACCTGGTCAACTGGCATCAAAATCAAACTGCTGAATCGTTTCTTCAACAGGCGCAAAAGAGCCTCGCTCATTGAAGACGCGGAAAGTTCCGTTGAGAAAATGGCTCTTGAGTTGGCAGGGACATCCTTGACCCATTCAGAAACTGAGGCTTGGTCAAAGTCCGGACCCTGGCCTGGCGTCTCCATGGCATCGTTCTCTGCCAAGAACGATGCGGCTAGAATAGAGGAGCGGGCATCTCCAAAAAGACCATTGCTGGCTTCAAAGCCCTTTTCCATCAATTTTCTCATGTTGTTGGACTCCAAACCGGTCAATATATGAGCTTGATGAGGTGCATCAGCCTTGCCATTAGGTCCGGCAAGGGCAAAGTCAAGAACCTGCAAAAGCTCATCTTCGTTGAGAGGGTGAATTCCCTTGCGCAGCAGTAAGGCCTGGATATCTGGGTGCTCATGAAGATATCCAACCTCCGAGATCATACCCAAGCCTACAGAGACGGCTGGCTTGCCCTGCGATCGCCTCCAATGGGCAAACGCATCAAGGAAGCAGTTGGCAGCGCAGTAGTTGCTCTCGGTTGCAGTGCCCCAGCTGCCCGAAACCGAAGAAGTCATGAGAAAGAAATCGAGGGCTTCATCATGACCTTCTAGGGCTTGGTGCAGATTCCACGTTCCCCTCCACTTGGGCTGGATCGCGGTGTGCCAGGCATCGCTGGTCATCTGAGTGAACAAGGCCTCTCTCAGACCCATTGCGGCTTGGACAACGCCACCGATGGGTCCCTGCTCTAAGCATGCCGAAACAGCTTGCCGTATGTGCGTGGAGTTGGAAACATCTCCCCGGACAACGGACACGGAAGCGCCGGCATCTTCAAGATAGCGGACGAGTCGTCGTGCTGCGGGCTTGTCACATCCGGATCGTCCAAGGAATGTAAACTTTCGAGCTCCTCGAAGGAACATCCATCGACTTAGACTTCGACCCAAGCCACCAAGGCAGCCCACAAGCAGGTAGGTCTTGTCAGGGCTGAAGACGGTCTTGTATTGTGAGGGGGCCACCTTTGAACCGGTTAGTTTGAGACTTTTGATGAATTAGACACAGGGTTACATACCAAGACACGACTCTTCTCATCTTCCATTGATATCACAACTTTTCCGATACGGTCCCTGTGGTTAAAGTATCGGTATGCTTGCGCAATATCAGCCACATCAAAGGTGGTAATTGGGAGGGGCTTAATCTGGCCCTCTCGGTACATCTGAATGACCTCAGTAGTAAGCCTGGGATTGGTTAGTTTGAGTAGAAACAAATAATGATGCATCACTTACTTGAACCACATGTCACGGTAGTATGAATCCTCTGAAAAGTACAACTCAGAGAGATCAAATGCGGTAAATGTGGCGTTCTTCAAGAACATGCGCATGTCCAACTTGCCAGCGTCAATGAGATCGCGTTTGCCAATCTCGACAAAGCGGCCAAAGGGTGCAATGCAGCCCCAGCTAGCGTGAAGCAAGTCTCCAACCAAAGAGTTGATAATCACATCCACGCCTCGGCCTGTGGCTGCCATGACACCATCCACGAACGATGAATCGCGAGAGTTGAAGATGTTTTCTGCTGGCAAACCCATCTCGTTGATGAGATATTCCCGCTTAGCCTGGGAGCCCACAGTTGTGTATACGGTTGCTCCGATATTTTGAGCCATGGCGATTGCTGCTAGACCAAAAGCACCGGCACCTGCATGAATCAAAACCGACTCACCCGCCCTCAGCCTGGCACGATCGCGGAGAGCAAGTAGTGCCGTGGTGTTGACGGTCAAGAGAGAAGGCAAAATGCCAAAATCCTCTGTTGGAAGCATCTTGTGTACTGCAGCGGCCGGGAAACGCTCCGCAGTGCGGAAGTGGTTTGGAGCATGACAGACAACTCGATCTC
The DNA here is from genome assembly GCA_022837005.1 of Calonectria pteridis. Classification (NCBI taxonomy): domain Eukaryota; kingdom Fungi; phylum Ascomycota; class Sordariomycetes; order Hypocreales; family Nectriaceae; genus Calonectria; species Calonectria pteridis. The sequence goes on along the minus strand of JAKZGU010000256.1, from coordinate 19,460 downwards.
CAGGCTTGACATGGGTGACGTCTGGTCCTACCGCCGTGACGACACCGCTGGAGTCGACAGCGAGAGTGGCGTTTTGAGTTTCCACACGACCATTGATGGCATAAACATCCTTGGCATTAAGACTGACGGCCTTGAGGTTCACATCAACGAAGCCTGCCGGGGTCTCGCTGAATGGTTCCGAAATGTGTTGGAAGTGTATCGTGTTGGTTACGCCAACTTGGCCGATGGATAGCTTGGCCGGTGAAATTTCACCAAGAGCAGCAGTCTGCATAGCCTCTTTGTCTTCAAGTCGCTGCCTAAATAGCAAGTTCAAGTCTAGGTCAGGAGTAAATCGGCTGACATATAGCAAGCTGCCGAGCTGAGTAAACTCCTTGTCGTCAGTTGCGCACCGCGGAGTCAGCACCCTGTGCACATTTGTGGAAGTAGTTTGGAGTTCTGGCGTGCTTCCGATGTCAAGAATGGTGAAATTTAGAGAGGGGTGCTCTAGCATCAGTGCTCGCGAAAGGCCGCTAGACATTGCGAGATCCGGATTAGGCGTGGTCGTCATGCCGGCGCCGGTGAGCCAGACAAGGGAAGACACGTTGTCGGTCATCTTTCGCAAGAGATCCATGTCTTCCTTTCTCATTGTCGCGAAAAACTCGGCTTCGACCTCGAGAAGTGAGATGCAGACGTCATCAGCAGAGAATTCAATGCCATCAATTTCACCCAAGGAGACGGTGGTCAGTTTCTCAAGACGTGTATTTTCACCCAGGTACTGTTCCAGAGCGTGAGCAAGAGAGTCCACTTCTGCAGAGGACTGGTTGGGTTTCTATGATCCGTTAGGACAATCACGTAACAATATTCAAACAGGTGGAAAGACTCACGATGATGAAGACGGAGGTACCCTTCAGGTCTTTTGGCTCATACGCACGAATCGCGAGCAAGGCTTTGCCAGGAAGATCCATCACTACAAAGCCAGAAGCTTCGAGGGCAGAACGAACACCAGCACTTGCACGAGTGATGATGATGGCATGCTCCGCTAGCTGCGATGTGATATTGGCAACATTACTTGGTGACTCAGCACAGATTTTGTGGAAAACATCATCCTAACCACAGAGTTAGTGAGTAAGTGTGAGTGGTCAAGTGACCAGACTTACCTGTGGAATCAATGCAACATCGAATGGTTCTGGGGCAGATTTGGCCGAGTTGAGGGATACCGATCCATCCTGGTCAATGCTACCAAGATCCCATGATTGGTAACGCGGGAATCCTGTATCCTTTCCTAGTAGGCTCAAGCACTGGGTCAATTTGGACTGGCAACCATCTCCAAATTCCACGACTCGCATGCGTGGGGTCTTATGGCCGGCAAGGTCAAGCAGAGCCTCGAAAACGAGGAGACTTTCATCACTCGTCACGCCTTGGGATTTTCCCGCTGCAAATTTGACGACGTATTCTGCAACAGCTTCTTCGGCACCAACATGCAGACGCAAAATGTCCGGCTTCCAAAGGACGCGGAGACAAGGCTGTCGCTGCTGGAATACATCCTGGTTTGCGCCTCCCACAGGCGCCTTTCCGGCATACAAAGACATGCGGATACCCTTCATATCAACCAAAGCCTGGCCACACGGCTTACGGACCGTGCAGTCTACCTTGTGAGTAGACAGCCCGGTCTTTTCCGTGTGCGCATGGATTTTAGACGGCTGGCTTTCGGATGTTCCGACATTCTGGGATAAGTTGATACGACACTCAGAAATAAAGACCGGAACAAAGGCCCTGAACTCCTTAATGTTGCCAGCAGTAAATCCCATGGAGGCTGCTTGGAAGCATGCATCAAGCGTGACGGGGTGGATGGGGTAGAAGATGCCTGCATTTTTCGCCGATGGAGGTTGCGTGTCAATGTCAGCAATGACATCCGTGCATGTGCGGCTGTTGTGCGTGTGAAGGGCAGTGAGGGACTGGAAATGCGGTCCAAAGTTGAGTCCTTCTTCTCGCAGCTTATCGTACCAGCGCGGCATGGACCAGGTTTCATAGCCTTGATCGGATACGACAACACCCGCGTTTGACGTTGTTTCATTGTCGTGGCCAGCTACCCGGATGCTCCCTGCACAATGCAGAGTGGCCTGCTCTGATGCCCAGGAAGAAATGGAAAAGTCATACCAGTCTGCTGACGAGCTTGCGGCAGATATTTTACGCGGGCACATGGTCGTATGCAACTCGGTATCAGCCGCCTGTCCCTCACGATCGTCGGAAACAACAAATGCCGTGCTAATATTGACATTGATGGCTTCAAATGAAACATTCTTTCCGGCCTCTAGTGCGTCCTTGAGACCCAGAATCTGTGAGAGGGCCTCGATGGCCAAGGCAATGTAGGCAGCTCCGGGGAGAACAACCTGAGACTCTAGCTTGTGATCACGCAGCCATGGCACCTCGGAAAGCTTGACAATGTTTCGCCAATTCCAGTCGATGCCGTTTCCAGCGACAGTTTGAGTGCCGAGGAGCTCGTGGCGAAGGTACTTGCGGTTGCGCAGCTCAACACTACTACGCGGCTCATGCCATGGCAGCTTCTTTGAGTAATCCCAAGGGTAGGAAGGAAGGTCATTGAAAGTTGATCCTGGCGCTGAGTGTTGAAGGTTGTTAATGGCTTGCCAGTTCAAAGGGTAACCCTGTGTGAATAGAGAGCCCGCTAGCTTCATCATGCAAAGGTTTGCGTCTTCCTTGCGGATCAATGTGGGAGAGTAGGTGCATGAGCCCTTGGTAGCTTGGGCGCCGCAAATTTGCTTGACTGGACCCTTTAGAGCCGCGTGTGGGCCAATCTCGATCAAACGGAAGCTTTTGTCGGCAATCAAGCTCGCCAGTGACGAGCTGAACTGAACGGGTTGCTCCAAGTTTCGTCGGAGGTAAGAAGACATGTTTGTCGTGCTGTCAATACTCTCCACTTGATCACTGCTGAGACCGACAGTCGAGTACATTCTCGTGGAGCTTTCACAAGCTCCTGTGCCCTCACCCAGGTACGGTGCAACGAGTTCTTCGTACAAGTCACCAATTTCGCTCACCATGTGTGAATGATAGGCTCTCCCACCCGTCTGCAATTTTCGAGCAAACTTCTTCTTCGCTTGCAAATCAGCCTCGAGAGCGTCAATGGACTCTGTTGATCCACTGAATGTGACGCCCTCTGGCGAGTTGACACAAGCCACGCGGACAGCATCGAGACCCAAATCTTGAATCATCAAGTTGGCCACTTCGGCACCAACACCAGCCGCCAGCATGGCGCCTCGCTGTTGCATCTTTCCAACAGCCAGACCGCGGAAATATGCTGCCAAGATTGCTTGCTTAGAAGTAAGCAAACCAGCGCTGTAGGCAGCTGCTATTTCACCGGAAGAATGTCCAATTACGGCGGAGGGAGTGACTCCCCAGCTGCGCAATAGATCCACTAGGGCGATCTGAATAGCGGTGCAAAGTGGTTGACTTCGAGAAACATCATTCACCTGACTCGTATCAGGGGAGTCGAGAATGGACTGTTCCATGGACCAAGCAGGGGCATGTTCGGTCGGCAGCGATTGCAGGACCTTGTCCATTTCTCGAATGCTAGCAAGAAAGCCAGGACTGTGTTCCAACAGCTCTTTAGCCATCCCTGCATATTGCGCACCCTGTCCGGTAAAGACAAACGCGAATGGCAAAGGTTGCGCGCTCGGTGCTGTCTTCTCGGCGATGCCTGCAGTCTCGCTGATAATGAGCTCTGGGCCTGTAGTAACTGTGACGAAATCCCGAAGGGGTAGGCTGGATTGTCGCTGCACAAGCGCATCAGCAAGGCTTCGAAGGTGCTTTGCGTCAAGCTTCTGGGAACCAATGAGGTCAACAATCTTTTGACGGCGCATCTCCAGGGATGCTGTGGACTTGGCCGAAAATGGAAGCACAAATGTCTCAACTACCGGCTGCTCATTGCCGTTGGCTAAGACTCCATTTGTCAGAGGTGATTTCCCCAAGTAGCTTTCCACAGACTCGAGAATAACATGTCCGTTTGAACCTCCATAGCCAAACGAATTGACACTTGCGCGCCGAATGGCTCTTGGCCAAGGCTCTGAATGTTGCACCACCTTCATGTTGCGCGCATCCAATTTCACTTCCACGATGGGTGAGCTTGGGAGAGAAAACCATGATTGTTGGGGACTTACACGCTGGGTTCAAGTTCTCCACTCCTACTGTAGGTGGGATCATGCCATGCTCAAAGGCTAGAGCCACCTTTATTATTGAGGTCAGGCCACTAGCACCTTCGCCATGACCGAGGTTCGTTTTTACCTAATTTTGTCAGTTGTGTGAGTTGAGTGTCAGAAAAATCTACTCACAGAACCAATCAACAATGGCGGCCCGTCGCGAACGTTGAAGCATCTTGCTAAGCCGTCGATTTCAATTGGGTCGCCGACTGCAGTGCCAGTCCCGTGGCATTCTACATAGTCAGTTTCAGAAAAGTCGAGGCCTGCATTTTCATAGGCCTTTCTAATGACAGCCTCCTGGAGGGTGGGGCTCGGGAGTGTAATGCCAGTTGTTTTGCCATTGCTGCAGGGGTACGTCAATAATTCACCGAACTGGAACATAAGACGACGAGGAATACTCACGAATTGATGGCAGTGCCACGAATCACCGCTCGAACATTATTTCCATCTCTCTTGGCGCGTGAAATAGGCTTGAGATAGATGGCATTGACAGCTTCCGCTCGGGCATAACCGTCAGCCGAAGTATCAAAGGTGTGACAGGTTGAAGTTTTGGAGAGGAAGCCTCCTTTCGCGGCCACCATGTGACTCTCGTGCGAAAGGATAAGGTTTGCACTCGCGACAATGGCTCCGTCGCAATCTCCATTTTTAATGGCCGCTACAGCTTGGTGCAAAGCGTAGACGGAGGATGAACAAGCAGTGTCCAGTGTCAAACTATGCAGAGAGTCAGCACAAAAATCAGGAGAGCTACCGTCAAGGGTAAGCCCCACCTTGGACCTTTCAGGTTGAAGACATGGCTAATACGATTCGACAAGATAGATACGCCCCTACCCGTGGCGGCATATCGATGGAGGTAGTGAGGGTCATTAGCAATCATGGAATGATAGTCCATTGTGAAGTTGGCAACGTATACCGCCGTATTAGTGCCAGAAATGTCGTCCATGGAAACTCCAGCACTCTCCAGGCACTCGTATACTACCTCAAGGAGCTTTCGCTGCTGAGGATCCATATACGAGGCCTCGAGGCTGTTAATTCCGAAAAAGTAATTGTCAAAGTCATCAACCTCTTCGTCGAGGAAGTATCCACCCTTGACGTTCATAGTTCCACACCGAGTCCCCTCCGGGTGGTAGAACCCGTCAATGTTGAATCGTGTCTTTGGCACAGAAGACTGGGCGGATCTCTTCTCGCTTATCAGGTCCCACATTCCTGATGGCGAAGAGATGCCTCCTGGCAAGCGGCATGCTATACGAATTCTAAGCCATGAATACTAGAATAAAGAGAAGGCATAACAAACCCATTCCAACAATGCATGTCGCATTTTCATCAGTGGTTGTCGTGGAATGCATCTTGTCTTCGGACGTCTTTTGAGATGGGGTTCTGCAATAGCTTCTTCGTCCAAGTGAGGGCTGAGCTGTAACTGGATGGGATCTGGGCTGGTTCAGCAGCGTCTCCAAAAGATGAAACAAGTCGACACTGAAAAGAAATTGTCACACTGATGCGAGTCTCCTAGCCATGATTTACGCATGGGACTGGCCGGCTAATCAAGACCGACGTTGGCCTCGCAAGCCTTGCCGTCGCAGGGGACATGGCGATGTCCTTGTCGCACAGTGGGGTGAAGGAAGAGTTGTTGCACATGTGAATGAATCCTACGAGATTCTACGCATTGACCAATGGGGCATTCCTTGCCCAACCCATGCTCCTGCTGCTGGGGCCACTCCAACCAGAGCCCCTGTCCGTCCCCGTCGCGGGCCGTAAGCACTAGCGCTCAGACTGGCAGTTGGTTCACAGGCCCATTAATATGGCTTCCTATTCCTTTGGGTGTCGTAAGCCTTCACCGCTGGAAAGCTCCACATACCTTGAGATAATAAAGGATTCCTCCGAAAAATGTCTATTATTCCGCCCACTGTCGTAATTCTGTGCCGCTCGACTAGGCCCCACCCAAGTTGAGCAACAGATCACTGCTTCAACGAGTCTAGAATTCTCCAAAATCCAAGTCCATTTACACAGTCTATACCATGGTATTTAATTAAACCTTGATCGGCATCCATGTGCCAGTGAGCGACTTGTCTTGGCACGATATTTGGTCGAACGTCTGCCAATTATTGGGCGCTGTAATTCCCTCTTCGGCCTGCCGGCGCCCGCAACCCATTGCCGGCTTACGGCACTCGAAGGGACGCAATTGATAAGTGCCGATCCAAATGCCGATTTGTCTAGTTGCGAGGCCACTTTGCATATGCTGGCACTATCTGCGCCCAAACAATCTCCTTGCATTGTGCCTGAGAGCCAACAGCTGACGTAATGCAGGAAGGAATTCGTGCGATCGATGCGGATGAGGCCCCTGTCGCTGCAGATCCTCACGCAAAAGTGCAAGCAGAAAATAGCCGCGACGTCACTCCTCGTAATTGACGGGGCGGGAAAACGAAAGACTTGTAATTCGGAAGCTTCAGCCGCAATGTGAACTCTCAATCTAGGTAGGTGGTAAACAAGGATTTTCAGCTCTGCAGGCGGTCTCGGTGTAGGAAGTTGCTTCGGTAGACAAAAATCCCGATAAATATAGCAACCATCGATAACAAGTCTAAAGATAGAGGCGAAACTCTCGGCTGGGGCTCCTTTGGATCAAAGCAAGGCTTAAAAAGGCAGGCTTGATTGATGGAGGGGGCGACCCCTCGGTTTGTTTCAGATGATTCCTTCACGCCCACGCTGAGTGGTCCACTTTGCCTCCTGGCCCCAGTTTATCACACCAGGTGAGGTGATTGTCAGGGTGTGTCCTTGTCCCCGGGATTTTACAGCGCAAGACATCAAACTCGGGGAGTTCCATTGAGAACCTAACTAAAGAGGGTCAAATCTTCGGAATAGTAGTGCCAAGGGTTTGGGCAAAGTTTTCATATTGATGGAGCATTTGTATGGACATCCTGCTGCATATAAATGCATACCTTGATCAAAGTCAATTGAAGCTGTTCTATTTTGGGTGTCGGAGAAGCAAATCTGATACATATATATGGAAATAAAGTAAAATTTGAGGGACTTTTTCTGTAATAAAAGAAAGACCAGGGAAAGAACAACTCCGCTGCCTCATAATTCTAAGCTAATGGGATACAACCTTAGATAAGCGACCCGAGTTTTACTTGGCATCCTGGTTCTATCCATCTGCTGGCTGTAGATCAACACTACTTTCCTCCCCCCAAACAAACAGTGACCCATTTCGCATGAGAGTCCATTGCGGTGCTGCTCAGGGGTAGAGCCCGGTTCATGGATGCCTGTCTATGTTGTGCATTAGTACGTGGAGTTCGTGAGAAATCATCCGAAGAACAAGGTTCGGCGTGTTTCAGGTCAGGCAGTGGTCTTGCCCACAATATGTTAAGGACAAAAGTCTTGAAGAAAGCGCTTTTTTAAGGCATTTGCCATAAAACTGTCAACTTATTGGTGGTATTAGAGCAGCTAGATTATCAAAATTGTCTGGTTAGGCGTATTGCCTTAGGCCTAGTCAAGACTCAGACGAATTCCTCTTCGCGCCGAATGCTAGTCGGGAGCGCTTTCGACAGTGTTGACAAGTCCATTTAACACTAAACTCTGGCTTTTGTTTGCTAGAACGTGTAATCATCGCTGTCTCCCCCCAGCATGAATGCCAGACCACAATTCCTACACCTCTATATGAACTTTTCTGTGTTTCTCGCCCCATTGTTCATTGAAAACTAAATACCACACCAGCAACCACTATTCCGCATAAGGACTCATTCTTGTATCCACTCCCTGTCAAACAGAAGTGGTCTGGTGCATAAGTAGTAGCTTGGTGGGTTAGTAGCGGGCCGTGATGCGGAGTCATACCCTGTATCTCCGTGAACCACTATATGCACCCCTTTCTCCGCATTCGGGGGTTTTAATGGCGCTATGGAATACCAGGTCGGATTAGAACATTCCCTCGGGTCGTACCCATTGGGTCCAAGGCCCATCAACGTGCATTCGATGCTACCATGCGGCCACACTTAAGTCACTTGGATGTACGCAAAGCGATTACCAATGAAATCCCGTAGGCTAAGACACCGACACAACTCGTAATATTGTTATTAGATTCATACCAGAACAAGTTTTGCATTTTCTTGTTCAAATTCCGATGGAAACATGACCCTCTAGCCATTCATGAATGAGGCTAAGGGGAATGAAGCTAAAGTTAGGCGAAGCTCTGGCGCCATTTTTCGCACATTTTACCTTTTCATCTTTTATCGGCTATTTTTCTCGAATTCAAACTTCTCAAAGACAAGCGGATCATGATTAATTTCTCTGAACCTTCTCAGTTTCGATACTGCCAATGCCAAGACAGGACCCATGACCAAGTTGTCATGTGCCGAGACGCATCCGGGGTCTGGGTTAAATGACAGGACTACTTGGCGCCTTCCCACTGAAACCCCAAAGTCCAATCTTGATTCGTCTCTGTGAGAATTGGAACATTGCTAGGCAATAATTGCTAATATACTATTATTCTCTCCTCTATTTTAGCTTGTCGAAGTATCGATCGGGGCTGCCGGAAAATCCCACACTTGCGATTGCTTTATGTTTGCCCGCAAAGGACAAAATAGGTGAATCCACGCAGGTCAAAATATCAAATCAACAATCGGGCAACAAGTGATGATAAATCAACAGCATCGGACAGACGGCCGCGTTTATTCCTATTCAATAGCGTATATCATGGCTGGCCCAATATGATGAATGAAAACAAGCTTACCTCAAACTTTGAAAGTATACTTCCCCATGTTTCACGGCATCTTGCGCTGCGACAAGATTAAGACACGCATTTTTACTTTTCCAAGTCAAATGCGTTCCGTAGTTCCCGAGACCGGGATTCAGGTTCTCCGGATGCTGGGCGATCCCGTGTTAGAGAATGGCAGGGGTGTTGGTCAACTAGCGCCGTCACTCCCACCTCCATTGGTCCATTCTCCATATCTGTAACGTATTGCTTCTCGCCGGCGACAATCCGACCCCAGAAAATATGATCATCCGGGCTCCGGTAGGACCATAGGATTGTACTCAATGCAGTCCTTGGCCATCAGTTGGGACGACAGTAGATGATGAAATCTACATTTCGTGATGTCAGGTGTGCCACTAGACTCGACACGACATCATACGCGGCTGGAGAGCTTCCGTGAAACGGCGCTATCAGCACTACGACCCAAGTTGATCTCCAGAAAAACAGAAATCTGGTTCAATGGCCATAGACGAATGAAGTGAATGTAATAGAGCCTTTTGCCTCTGCAGTACTCATTCCATCACTCACCCAATACACCATCTTCCTGCTTCTACATAATCATCCAAGAGCTGGGCTCTGTTTTCATTCATTGCTATATAATTCTCTCATTTCTGAATTGATTTCAGTCACTACCATCAATCATTACACATTACCGGCAAAATGAAGTGTGTTTCTATCCTCTTGCTCGCCGCTGGCCTGGTGTCGGCTGCCGTTGTTCCCGCTCACCCTGCCGAGCGCCGGTCCAACCTCGCTGCCCGGAAGATGCCGGGCCTTGGTGGCGATGTGGCTCGAGTCGCAGTGTATGCTAGAGAAGCCCCGGCTGACGACGAGACTGAGGGCGAGGCTCCGGGCGAGACTCAGGTGCTAACCACGACCGAAGGCCCGGCCGAGACTGGGGCGGCGGGCCAGACCGAAGCGCTTAATGAAACTGAAGCGACCGAGACTCCAGCGACTGAGACCCCCGCGACCGAGGCTCAGCCAACCGAGACTGAAGCGCCAGCGGAAACTCCAGACTTGGTCGAGACTGCCACGCCAGTTGAGACACCAGCTGAGACGCCAGCCCAGACGCTAGTGGAGGAGACGCCTGCGGAAACACCAGCAGAGACCCCTGCCGTTGATGGCGATGCCAATGGAAATGGTATCCCTGATGCTCAAGAGGGCCAGGGCGATCTCAGCCAGGCCATCAACCTCGCCCCCCAAATCGAAGCAATCGTTGGTCAGATGAACGTGGGAGGAGTCGTGAACCTGGGAAATGTCAACAACGTCGGATTGGGCAACCAGATCATCATCCTGTCGCAGCTCCAGCAGCTCCGTACGCTCCAAGCATTGAACATTGTTAGCAGCAATGATGTCATCATCTTGATCAACAATGGGGCCCTTGGAGTGAACGGTCTGGTCAACGGTGTGCCCAACGGCGTTGTTGTTGGGGGTCAGGCCCAGGTGATCAGCGTTGGAGGCAACGGCCGAGGTAACGGCCGGAGAAACGGTCCAGCCAAGAGTAAGAATCTCGACACCATTTTAAAGTCTTTAGCTAATTCCTAGTGTAGTCGTCGTCGCTGGCCGCCGAGCTTAGACCTGGAAGCAGTGAAGTTCGTTGAGGGCTGAGATGAATACAAGCTTCCCTTTACTAGTTGATGCTTATGAAAGAGGGTTTTGGATCATAAGTTGCCTGCAACTTGACTCAAAGGACATTTGCAGAGTAGTCGCTAGTATACTAGGCCATCAAGTATATCTTGTACCTCCATGGACAATGTTTCCTAATTCCCAATGTGTGACAATGAGACTATCTTGTATCTTGCTTGGAAGTCACCGAGCTATCACCACCGATAGTCATCTTGTGAGGCCATTCATCAGTAGCCGCCAAACCGCGTCACCAAGTTACATTTGCGATAATAGACTGGCCAATGAATCCAGGGTCCAACATCTGTCAAATTATGATCTATACAATTTTATCTAAATGCCCATCACGGATGAAGACGCATGATAAATCGTCTACCATAAGCTGTTGCTTTAAGGGAGAAGCCTTTCAACCTCAAAGGTCATATCCACCAAAAGAAAGCTGTTCTATTTATAGCCAAGGAGCCTGCGACTGGACGTCCCTAAAGAATTCGGTTACGGCATACATACTGTCACCTATTTGCATAGATGCTACAGTAGATCCGTCTTTCTCCAACAGAGAGTTTGGAATAGCAGCAAGGTTTTCTGCCTCCCTCCAGTTACCATTGCGCGACCTAAGGACATAAATTCCGTTGGTGTTGTCGAACATCAAAAGCACAGTACCATAGTAACGAGGAGGCACAAGGATGATACCTGTATCAGTACCAATGAACTCATCGCCCTTGGTTATGGGAATGTGAACCGGAATTCCCTCAGAGCCTCCAAGGTCCATCCCCAAAACTTTCCATCCGACAAGTCAACCACCAAAAGAGTGTTCCCATTGGCTAGCCCTTCATAACCTCGGATCGTGTGGTCGGGGTTCGGAGGCGATTCGAGATACCATGGCTCAATAGACTAACCATCTGCACTGATGCGAATGATGCTGCTTGGATATGAGCCCAAGACGAATATGTTTCCATGTAACCTCAATTCATTGTATCGCCTGGGCCATTAGACGCATTTCAATCAGTGAATTGGATTCATGGGGTATTAGGCCGGATCCCTAAGAAGAATGACCTTCTATAGAGGCAGAAATAGCCAGTTATACTGTGTTATTTAGGTCGTTGGAGGTTCTTCCAGTTGTAGACGATAAAGGCTGCACAACTCGCACACTTTGGTGCGAGCCGCTATCATATGGATCATGTTGCTCGGTCACTCGGTGAAGAACTAGCATAAGAGCCATTCATCTGTTGCGCCATTTGACAAAATAGTTGCTCCAGATGACTCCACCTAGATTAAACTTTAAGTTAAGCAAACTACACGGCAGATCTACGTGTTGTCTGGCGACAGGGATGAATACATGCTTAATCCATCAGCCTATATCAAGGCCGTTGGTCATAATCTAGTCTATTCTACAGTTAAATTTATTTTCGCTACTAGCTTTGCTGATTAGTTCAGCTTGATTCCAGCGGTGAGCGTGCGATCTTCCAGGCCCTTATAGCGACAGAGTCGAGCGAGGCTCGTCGAACAAGCTCGGCGAGCATCCGAAATAACTCGGCACCCCAATTGTGAGAACAGAATACGACTAATATCTACTGCCGTTCTTTACCAGCACATATCACCCAAGGTTCTATAATGATGCCTAGGCTGAAGGACATAATCGGATCCATGGTTCTAATTCGTCCTTTATGCAAGCCATAATCTTTCAGTTACTTAATTGTTTAGTCGACCTTTGGAACAGGAAGTCCATTTACAAATTCCATATCCAATCCAAGACCCTCAAGCGCGTCCCTCGATTTCTTTTCACGCAACAACAGTGCTTCTTCATTATCCATCATCACAAAGTCGTACTTTAACAATTTCCTGCCAACAGGCACGTTGTACTGTTTCGATATCTCCTCATCAACAGTAGTAAGATCGACAATCAGGCTGGTTTTCACTCCAAATACAGGATCCGAAGTCTCATATGGATCGCCTCGGGGATATAACGCTGTGATTAATGTGTCATATCCGTCTTTCCTTAGCATAAAATGAATATGCCCAGGTCTGTTGGGGTGCCGGTGGAGAGCAGTGAGAATTGTACCGACTGGCCCATCCATTGGGATTGGGTACGGTACTGGAACCACTGCATTAAAGTAGAAAATACCGTTGCTATCGCTTTGGAGAATAGCACGGCCATCCGGGTGTGTTCTGTTTGGATTCTGAACGTCATAAAATCCATAGGCGTCGCCTTCCCATACATCGCAAGTAACACCGGATATGGGGTTCCCATGAGTATCCTTGGCTACTCCGATGACGAGCAATCTAGGCGCGTCTGGATCTTCGTGAAGTACATAGCCGTTATCAGTGACGGGCGCGTCATGGGTATGAAATGGCCCCAGTACCGTTCCCTCGGTCGCATTAGGCGCCCGGGGATGATTTATAGCGTCGACAAGCAGACTGAGGCCAAGGATATCGGAAAGCAAGATTAACTCTGCTCTCTTATCATCACTGATTTGGCCCGCAGCTGTCAAAAGATTGATGCCAGTTTGCCATTCTTCGGTGGACAAGCATGTCTCCCTAGCAAAGTCGTGGAGGTGAGTTACCAGCCGATCAAGAATGTATCTTGTTCTCGGGTCGGGGCATTGGTTGTTTAAAATTTTCACGTTCTCTGTAATATTGTCTGTGCTTAGATCCTTCATCGGAGGAGGTGCAGTAGTCAATGGGGCGCATCGAGACGACATGGTGTATTGATTTAACGTGGCGTGTTGAGACAAGAACAAGGCTTTGAGACAATGATTCAACGATCCGCACAAGGGAAGATGCTTCGTATAAAATCAATCTCACGTCATCACCATGCAGCTACAATTGCCACAAGATCACAAATTGGAGTGCTTGTTGCCGTATATCCGGTACCGTGAGCATTTGCCGGATCCTCCGAGAAAGACGCGGCGGATGCTCCGCAAGATCTACTGGTCAGCATTTCCCCCCGCACTTCCCCGCGCATCCAAGCTCATGCGTCATTTCTACCTCGGCCATAACCTTACAAATGTCATTACAGTCAGTGGCTAGGCGTTGTCTTATTCGAACTGGAGCGAGAAGTCCCAAAATCCAAACTCTTACAACTGAGCGTCGCGACAATGGCAGGCAATGCGACGGCAAAAGGCCAATGGGCAGGTGGGGCTCGCGCGGCCATCTCGTTCACAATGGACAACATGGGGGAGGCAGCCGACATTAACCGAAAGCTATGGCCGGAATCTGAACCCATTGGCCACCATTACACCGTCACGCAAACTATTCCTCAAATGTTGAGTCTGCTTAAAAAATACGACATTTCTGCGACTTACTTCATCGAGTCTTGGAATATCAACATTTATGGGGACTTCATCCTGGACAACATTGCAGCGGCTGGTCACGAGATCGGATGGCACGCGTGGCAACATGAGGCCTGGGCAAAGCTCAAGAGCAAAGAGGAAGAGAGAGCCAATTTCGAGCGCAGCTTCGGGCCGACAGGAATTAAAAAGTTGGTGGAAAAGGGCCAAGATGGATACTCCGGTTTCCGACCACCAGGGGGTATTTTTAATGGCGATACTACTCTCAACTTGTGTCGCGAATTTGGAGTCAATTACATCAGCCCCGCGGGAGAAGAGGCTGCGTCGTTGAAAGTTGGGTCTGACGGTGACACCTTGACCGTGCTTCCTTTCAAATGGGCCACTGTGGATGCATACTTTTACATGGAGACATTTGCAGGCCTGAGAAAGATGAAGGCGGAGTATCCAATCACTCCACAGTCACCCAAAACGCTCGCCCAGAGATATTGCGAGGAAGTCGACAAATGCATAGACTCCGGGGGGTTCCTCTCTCTTCTCTTCCATCCATTTCTCACAAATACCCCAGAGAGGCTGAAAGCAATGGAAACTGTGGTGGCTTATTTGGCTAAGAAGAGAGCTGCCGGTGATATTTGGCTAGCCAGGTGTAAGGATGTTGATGATTACATCAGGAGTCACCCGGGCATCGTCGGGAATGATCCGAAATTGGACTTATCCTCATGGCGATAAGAGAGCCGCCCCAAGTCCTAGATGTCAGCGGCAGAGTTACAGGGACCAGCAGCACTGGTAGTGCAGACCGATTGCATAGATAGCAATCGACAGAACGTCAAGCCAAGGCTGGAGGCTTTTCTATTGAGAGGATGAGAGGAGCATTTGGCTCAATGGCCAAGTATTGAATGCGAATGAACCATAAAAACAATATAATCGCACTTAAACATTTGAAATAGACTGTTACGGCACCTAAATAGGATTAGAGTAACAGAAACAAATCACTGGAACGCAGCATGTTCATGAGTCCTACCAGAAGGCTCATAGTCTTGAACAATCAGATTAACTCCTGCAACTGCACAACGTAGATGCAACACAGGCAATAACTCTTATGATGAAGTTGTACTACTATACCGTAATTTCTCAGATCTATTGATGGTTGGATCATTTCCCACCTAAACCAGGCATATCCATCAACTTATGATGTGGGCACTAAATCACTAAACTTTACCCAGATAATAGAACGCCTATTTGGCGACTCGGCTGAGTGCTATACTTGCGGGGTCGTCCAGGATTACTGAGCGTGGTTTCATAGCGTTTTTCAGAGTATTCGATCTAATAATTGATCTATATAATCCCAATGGATGCAAAGGTACCATCCTACTCCATGCTCTGAGATCAAGCCCACTAATCAGATTTAAAAACCTTGAACTTATCATCGAGGGATGTAAAGGTCTTTTCTTTGGGTGGTCCCACCTTTTCCCCAAATACCAGCTGAGCCGTGAGCTCCCAAGTCTCCGGCAAATTCCAGTTTTCTCGTGTCTTGATGTTGACGTAAGGATTTTGGTGTTGAAGGGAGCATCCGAAGCCCTCCATGGTCAACGCAGTCCAAGCTATTTACAATGTTAGGGCTTAGGAGCTTGTGAACGGGAATAGTTTTTTTTATGTCTATACAACAGGGATGCACATACCAATGTATTGATGTATGCCCGTCGTGTGTTCAGCAAACTGCTGTGCCTTCAAGGCGATCTTAGGATGTTTGATGGCCAGTTCGGCAACACCATTATAGTCAATGAAAAATAGAACCTTTCATGTACTTTGTAAGAAACTGTCACTTATTTCGTGCGTGAATCACTCACCGTTCCGTAGCCAGCAGCGAAACCCGCAATTCTCGCTGAACCACTCTGATAATCTTCGGGACTCAGTCTGCTTTTTTGTACCTCATCGACCAAAGCCCAGAACTTGTCATGCTCGGCCCCAAGCAAAAGAACGGTCCGACCAGGCATGAGGTTCAGGGAGCTTGGGCAATGCTTCGTAGACTCCTTCACAATGTCGATAATTTTATCGTCCGGAATTGGAGATGACTTCTTAATCGCATAGGCGGACCGTCGTGTCCTCACGCAATCAAGAAATTGGTCCGACATGGCTGCAAGGGTTTGACTCAAATGTATGAATCTTTTGGAGAAGAAACAAATTGTTTAATGCAGATTGTAATTGATGTATACTCGTTGATTCAATTCATCAATTTCATCGCTGCTCATAACATTATATCGTCGTTGTTCCATTGCCATTGTTTGCAAGTTTGCGGATCAATCCATTATGGCGGCGGAATTCCCGCAAGCCTTATCCACCCGGCGGTCGCATCGTTGGTGCACGGACAAGGTCAGAAGATCGCGGGATCCCCGCATGAATGAAGCCCTCTCAATGCACCTGTTGCCGCAAACTCCGATCGTTTTTAATTATCTTAGTCACGGGTCGCAGATCAGTGCACATAAAATCTCGCGACGAGGATATTTTGGCCGACAGTGCGCACTTTAATTCATTTGATCTTGCTATCATCTTCCACAAACGCTCAGCAACAGCTATCGCAAATCCGACCAGGAACGAAAATTCATCTACATCCCAAGCAATTAAAATCAACACAGGATGAGCAGCTGTTGTATCAAGGGTTTTCGATGGGAGGCCGAGCCCGTTGGACGCGAGACGTTGCTCGCTGGCAGAAAATGCTATGTCACAGGCTCGAATGCTTCTGTAGCCATCATGATAATTCATGATCTCTATGGCTGGACATTTCGCAATACGCAGCTACTCGCTGATCATTACGCAGAAGAAGTAGGCGCCACAGTCTACGTTCCTGACTTGTAAGTCCTTAAATACCTCAGTTTGTCAAATTTCTAAAGATGTTTTGTAACATAGCTTTGGTGGCGAGATAATTTCACCGCACCTCTTATCGGATCCAGACTTCATGGCCAAGTTAGATCTCCCTAGCTTTTTGGGCAGAAATTCCAAGGCCATCAGAGAGCCAGAAATGGTCGAATGCGCCAAAGCGCTACGCGAGAGATATCTTCGCTTTGGCGTTATTGGGTTTTGCTTCGGAGGCTGGGCTGTGTTCCGGCTCGGAGCTAAAGGTCGCCAGCTCGTTGATTGTATCTCTACAGCTCATCCAACCAATCTGACCAAGGAGGAAATCCAGAACGTGGATGTGCCAGTTCAAATTCTGGCACCAGAGATTGATCCCATGTTCACCGAAGACCTGAAAGAGTTTAGCCACAAGACTATTCCCAAGCTGGGTGTTGCATTTGATTACCAGTTTTTCCCGGGGCTTGAGCATGCATTCGCCATCAGGGGAGATGAAAGAAACCCCGCGGAGAGGGCCGGAATGGAAAAGGCCAAGAACGCGGCTGTCTTTTGGTTTCGTCAGTGGCTTAGTGTGTAACGAGTATGGCTTGGATTGCCGTGAATTAAATACAAGCTCTCCCTACTGAATCCTACAGAGCCGTCTGCTCGTGACTGGAATACTCTAAGCTAATACTCATGTGGAAAACTAGAACAGTTCCGTAAGTCTGAGTTAGGCTACTTGCAAGGGTACATCTCAGCTCAATTCTGTGCAAAATTTCCCCAGCAGCCTAGGCGAAAAAGCGTGCCAACCGAAGTTGGAAAGTAAATACACATCCCCAAACATCTCCAAGTGAAGCTGAGGACTAGATGACAAATGTCATCTTATTTGCGGAAAAGCCGAGGCCGTGGACCCACATTTTAAAGAAAATATTTCTCGTAGAACCCGCGTTACAAATAAGGTGCAATAGCGCCTAGAGAACACGGGGCGACTGACGAGGCGACTGACGAGGCGCGGAGTTAAGAATTTGTTCTTTTGGTGTACAAGTGGGGATTTCGGGAGTTGGCATGGTAATTGACAACCAGATGTTGCACAAAAGCACCCATCTCCCTCGTTCCGTACGATTGCTCACTCATGCCATTTTAATCGAAGACGAAAAGCTATCCATTCAGAAAGCTATAGTGCAGGACGAGGTAAAATGTCAGCTCCTCAACAAATACACCAACAAGGTACAGCCGATGGCTGGCATGGAGTCATCTCTGAAGATGGCTCTTTCCCACCTGTTCCTGGCCGCTATCATCTATACATTGGTAAGTACCAACCAATCTCTCAGGAGTTTGTGCCGTGATGCTGAACCCTTAGGGCTGTTTTGTCCTTGGGCACAACGAGTCAACCTTGTGCGTCACCTGAAAGGCCTGACGGACATCATTCCTATTTCGATCGTGAAACCTTATCCTAAAGGCGACGAGAATGGATGGCCAGGCTGGTGCTTTCCTGAGTCTAACGAGGAATACGCTGGAGCGACCATCGACAATGTTTTCAACAGCAAGCACTTGCATGAAGTCTATTTCCGAGCGGACAAAGACTACAAAGGCCGATATTCTGTTCCTCTACTGTGGGATTTGGTAGGTGAGACAATTGTGTGCAATGAGTCAGCTGAGATGCTCCGATGGCTTCCGTCCGCATTCGACAGTATTTTACCACAAAACTCTCTCAACCGCCATTTGAATCCCCATCCCGAACATCTGGCGCCTCTCATCAACAAGATGGAGGTTTGGCTTCAATCTGATCTGAATTCGGGTGTCTATGCAGCGGGATTTTCGAAGACGCAGGAAGCCTACAACGAGGCCGTCAAGCGCGTATTTTCTGCTTTGAATAGGCTCGAGCTGGAGATTGCTCATAATGGTGGGCCTTTTGTGTTGGGGTCCACGATGAGCGAGGTGGACATCAGAGCCTATGTGACGGTAATCAGGTTCGATGCCATTTACGTACAGCATTTCAAATGCAACCTCGGTACCATCCGTCACAACTACCCGGTCATCAACAGGTGGCTCAAACATTTGTACTGGAACGTACCTTCTTTTAAGGAATGCACTAACTTCAGACACATCAAAGAGAATTGTAAGGATGAATCTTCCGCTTCGGTGCTCAAATACTGATCAACTCTGTACAGACACCAAGAGTCATTATGATATAAACCCGCGAGCTATCACTCCATTGGGGCCTGTGCCAGACATTGAATCTCTTTCTGAGTCTGACTCGACGGAACTGCAGCCTGGCCATGTCGAGATTCCATAGATGCTTTGTAGCTATATTCGAGGTTCGCCAGACATAATCAAGTCGCGAATGTCCGTATTAAAAAAAAAAAAAAGAAAAAAAAAAAACAGTGAGCTCATGTGATGTGGGTAAGTCCCGGGGTAACTGGATAACGCAGTTAAGGTCATAGTCAGGGTAGCAGCTACTAGGGGTCTTTTTATTATAATAATAATTATTATTTTATTTATTCTAGTTAAATAAGGCCCTTTTTAGTATTTAGAAGAGGATTATATAATACTCTTAATCTTATTTTCTATTATATTTATATTAAATACTTAGCTAATACCTTAGGCCTTAATAACTATAATTTCTTTAGTTAATTTAATATTTTAATATTAAAATTTCTTTTTTTTAATAAAAAAAATTATATTTATTTAAAAATAAAATATTATTTTCTTTTAATTTTAAATTATTTATTTATAATATATATATATATATATATATTTTTAATTTCTTATAATTTATTTTTTTATTTAAATTATTATTAT
>JAKZGU010000255.1:0-29454 GCA_022837005.1 Calonectria pteridis | reverse complement strand
GAAAAAATAATTATAAATATATTATAAGAGCTTTAAAGTAATTTTATGATTAATAAATAAATAAAAATATTAAAATAAGCTTATAATTAATAAAATTAAATATAATAATTAAAAATTAACTTTTTAAATTAAATAGCTTAATTAAGCCTAAAAATATAATTTTTATTATTTTTATTAATATATTTATTTTTAATAACTTTTTAGCTTTTTAAATATATAGTTTTTAAGTTTTATAACTAAAAAATAATTATAAATAAAAATCTAAAATCTTATAATTAAGAAATAATTAATTTTATAGCTTATATTAAATTAAATTTAATATCCTAATTTTTGTGGCTATCCCACATTTTTATGACCAACCTCGAGCCCGCGAGAGGTTGGTCGGGCGCCCCACCCGACCAACGGGTAGTGCCGTGGGAGCTCCAAGTGGAGATTACTCAGGCTATGGCTATCAAACATAAATACGGTTCGCGTATGCACCCGCGCAGAAAATGCCGAGTTTAAATCCCTAATTAAACAACAGCCTCTCTTATTTCAAGAATAAATGGGCTAAGCTTTACATTTGTATATTGCTGGTACATATCCTGGGCGTGGAAAGGACACTGGCGCCCCTTGGCTTAGTAAGGAACGCGTCGCATATTTAGCGAGATGGGAATAATTAGCCCCTTGAACTCAAAACCGATGTGCAACACGAGTCAAATATGATGTCACAAGAATGAAAAAAGAAAGATTTATAAATTCACATTTCTTGAATTAATTCCAATTCCGTCCTAAATTTAGATTAACTTTAATTGATCGGATCAAAGGGCTTCTTTCTCTGCAGGCTGAATCATAAGTCTGGTCTTGTGTCATCCGCTCGAACCCCGATGCGGAACACCGATGACATGAAACAGCAGCCACATTGCTTCATGCGGTGATTAGCCAGAGAGCAAGAGTAGGCGCTGTAGAAGCCAAGGAAACTTTCTAGCCAGCCCTACTCCTTGCCAGGTTGGTAATCTCACCTACCCTATAGCCCATGCCAAGGCAATAACACATGTGCCTAACGGCTAGGAATAGAAATAGGGAATGTCGTGTTGAGCTTGGATTAAGTATGCCTGATTGCTGCTAATTTTAACTTCTTGGTGTTTTACAAGCTTCGTTTGCTGTTCCCGGTGCGGTACCCAAGTCAGAAACAGTTGTGTATCTTCAGCGGTGCTTTTACCCTTGGTGGTTGAGGCCTCATAACTACTGCCCCACTGCGTAGATCCGCTCCAGAGAGATGGATGCAAGAGTCTCAAAACTTGCTCAATCGTCCCAATGTGTCTCTCATCCATCTGTATTCCGAAAATCATCCTTGCCTCCATGTCGCTTGCGGAAAAAAAAAGAGGTTTAATGTTATTTAGATCAATATGTGTTGGGTCACCGTAATCTTATAGCTGTCCCTTGGCAAGTTCTCTGGTGACATCTACAAGACTCTCGCCCGCATTCGCATCGTGACCGGCTCTACCCCAGATTCTCGCATAAATTAGAACAGCATGACGCCCCTATCCACTTGCCACATGGACAGTGGGGCTTTGGCTGAGCACATTCCATTCAGGGTAGGAACCGTTCTAAAGCCTATCACGGCAATACAAGGACACAAAGGTAAACAAGTTGGATAAGAGATACACAATACAATGCCTCAAGCTGCCAGTCACAAACTAGTCTATGGTGTCTACCGACCCGAATCGCCCACGATCCAGATCTTGTTCATAAAATCTTTATAAAGAATCAAGAGCTTCTTGGTGTTTAACCCAAGCTGGATGGCGAAGCGGCGTCGCCCGTAGGGGCTGTTAGCTTGATCAATCCCTCTTTGTACTATGGCGCTCGCTATGGCTGCACGTGGAATGGCGGTAAGCTTCCAGTGGTGGGCGCGAAGGTGCAGAGGTTAATGTGCAGAACAGACGCGCCACAGATGACCGAATACTCAATTCCGGCACGCGACAGAAACTACCGGGGTCAAACATCCTGATCCTGCTTGGTGCCATCTCGTCTTGGGTCGCAAATCTCAAAAGACACCGTGTCGCGGCACAAGGTGATAGGCCATGGGGATGCAAGCCATCAGCGCAGCGTTACAGCGTCCGGCAGGACGTTCACTTATGGCCCAATGGCGAGCAGCATTGCCAAAGCGCCCGGCGTTCAGTTGAAGGTGTCGGTACCTTTCGTCTCGGGCATTATGAATTGAGCGGCGCATTGCCTCGAGGACCCGAGCATCGACGCTGCCATCCGCATCACAGTTGTTCTCGCGCGATCGAAGAATATCGACGCTGGGTGCGTTCGGTAACATCGCTTGATCGTTCTCTCAACCGCGCAGCGCCCCACGAAACCTTTTCTCGAAGGACTAAATGCCAAAAAAAAAAAAAAAAGAAGAAGAAGAAGAAAAGAAAATACCGCACCATGTTTGAGCGGGCTCAGAACCCCCCCCATCGGTTGACGGGCCACGTTGTCGGGCCGGAAATGCCGGCGAAGGCGCGACAATGTGCTCCCAGCTATCAGAGTTGCTTCGATACCGCATGACCGGCCACGCCCGATGTTCTGTCCAATATCGATTGGCTCTAGGCGAGAATGCACCCGCGACTCAGGGCCATATTGATGAGTGCAAAGACTTTCTTGCCGATATAGACGCTAGATTAGCCAACCCTGGAGCATCTCGCGAGGGTCAAAGCACCCTGGACAAGTTTTACGATTGCAAAAGCTTGCTTGGTCAAGAGACTACGGTCGCGAGAGGACCGGCAGGAATTTCCTTCGCAACCCAGGCTTCTCACTCTCAGGCGGAACGAGGTCTCGTGTTGGATACGTTTTGCACGCTTGCCAATCGCAATGATGTTGTTCAATCGGTGACGTCAGCTCGGAGGTTGTCTGTGCAAGGTCGAATTGTAGTCGAATCAGGCAATTCTGTGGAAGAGGAATCCTCTCTTCAGAAGAAATTTGGAGGGATCGGCGATGCCGTTGCCGTCGCTAATGCGCATATCGCGTTACATCTATTGGGGAGAGGGGCAGACATCATGGCCTCGCCCGCCTTTGTGGAAGGCCTGACTGCTCTTGAAGCTGTTTGTCATACTTCCATGGGCCACGAATCCAATCTCCCAGCTTTTTGCAACAAACTTCTAGATGCGGGTGCCCCGGTAAACCGTCCAAATGGAAAGGCAAGCTCGGCTCTCCATGGGGCAATAGCAAAAAGATGACCTGCGATACTATCGCGTATGCTTGAACCTCATCGCAATGCAATCACCAATCTCATCTGACATGAAAAAGCCACGGGTGGTGGGGACGGCATTGTAGAGCCACGAACACCGACTCAACTAGTGGCAAGCATGGGGAGCATGGAGATGGTAAAACTTCTCCTTGATTCTGGAGCCAATATTAATAAGGCCCCTGCGTTCCGTTTTGGCCGAACCACATTACAGGCTGCCGTCTCAGACCACGAACCTGACATGGGACTAATAGAGTTCCTCCTTGAAGGAAGTGCCGATGCTAACGGCACGTCTGCGATTGAGGGAGGAATCACGGCTCTCCAAGGAGCAGCTATATCTGGCGATCTCATGCTGGCGAAACTGCTACTCGAGCGAGGCGCCGATGTTAACGCAGCCCCATCTCTAAGATCAGGAAGGTACGCGATTGAGGGTGCCGCCGAGCCTGGGCGGTTGGATATGGTTCAGCTCCTCTTGAATGCTGGTGCTTTGGGAAATACGCAGGACGGGACCGGGCTCAGCTTTGCCCTCAAGTTGGCAGAGAAGGGAGAGCGCTTCGTCATTGCAAATATACTCAAGGAGAAGATGAAGCAACTGATGCAAGACAAGAATAGCAGCTGGTAGCGCTGGTGTAACGATAAGTTGACGCAGGCAGTTTGATACTGCGCACTTGCAGATTTTCCTTCTGGTTGAACACAACAAGGTCAGAGTGATAGCAGGTTTTCTTCTTTGAAAAGTGCTGGGATTTGTAAGCCAAAGTGGTTGGTTACTGTATATTGGAACGCTGCGGCAATACCGATACCAAAGCTAGCTTCAAACATAGCTCTAGGCAACTGGAAAATTAACATGCGTGTGCATGCGAGCGAGGAAATTATCAGCCATGCAACTGTTGCGATTTTGTCAAGAAAAGGTGGCATTCGTGGCTTAGGTTCGCACAAAGTGTTCTTTTCAGGCAGTACTTGTGGAGCGTAGACACCCGCGGAACACCAACGCCAAGCCAAGCTGAAGATGGTGCGAGTCCGTTGGCGGATAGTGATTGGCCCGACCAAGTCATCTTGGGCCAGCATACCCAACCGAGACTAGTCATTATTTCCAGCTGCACCGCCGCCGTCACTGATGATGCTTGTTTTCTTCTGCTGCCTGCCATCCCTCCGATTCTCCCACGGCCTCTGGATCAGCATCTACTTTCAAAATGCCTCTCCTTGGCTTGCCCAACGAATTGATCGAACAGATCGGGAAGGCCCTCGACGCTGACAAGGATTATGCCGCGTTGTCGGCCACAAATCGGCTTCTGCACAGTCTCATCCTTCCCCACCTCTACAGGTTCAATCATGCGAGAGATCGATATTGCGACAGTGCCGAGCACTGGGCCATAGCAAACGGTCGGGTCGATGTTTTGCAGCGAGTCTACGACTTTGGTCTTTTGTCAACATCCTCGACAATCTTTTTTGAAGCTGTGCAAGCAGGTCATGCCTATGTCGTCGATTTTCTGCTTAAATACAGCACCTGTGAAAATAAACCCGACATGGGCAAACTCGTTCACTTTGCGACCCGCAACGTCGAATTGATGCGTTATTTCCTTGAAAAGGGCGTCTCGGCGAATTCGAGGAACGACTTTGGATATCCCTTGATCTCCGCAGCCAACATGGAAACTATGCAGCTTCTTGTCGAGCATGGGGCTGATGTCAACATGAGAAGCCATGGCGGAGTAGCTCCATTGATGGACGTGGCAAAGGATAGTACCATTTATATGGCTAAGCTTCTCATTGAGAGTGGAGCAGATGTAAATGCTCGCGACGTCGAGAATGATCGCACAGTCCTTCATCAAGCTGCGCGGAGGGGAGAGACAGACACGATGCTTCTCCTCATAACGAGTGGGGCGGATCTGTATCTCCACGATTCGCAGGGGAAAACACCTCTGCACTACGCCGCTGCCCATAATAAAACCGCCGCCGTCAGAGTACTTTCTATTCCATCATGCTTGAGCAGCAACGAGATGGTCGATAAAGTTATGGGCTGGACCCCGTTGCATGAGGCAGTGATTTCCGGTCACACTGAAGCGGTGCAGTTCTTCTTGGAATCGCAATGTGCGTGGATTGACCAGAAAGACGTCAACGCTCGAACTCCACTATTCTACGCTGCCAAATATGGCCGGCTAGAAATTCTAAACGATTTGCTTGCTCATGGTTCCGATTTGCACGCCAAAGACAAGTATGGCGCCACTCCAATTTTCGTCGCCGTCAGAAATGAAAAGAAGGATATTGTTTTGCGACTGCTGGAGCAAGACGAGGACTGTCTCAGGACCCGAGATGGCTTCGGTCACACCATCATCTGGTGGGCAACGAGATGCGGCAACTGGGACATCTTGGCCGTTCTGACCCAACACGCCGAAAAGATTGGTCATAAAATTCTCACCAAGGAATTGAGGGCTCCGCAGTCGATCATCAAGAACAACCTGGAATGGTGCTGGTGCGACATCTGCACGCGGCCCATAGGAGGTTGTCGAACAGGGCTCATGTGCACGGTATGTTGCTCTGGTCATTTTGTTATTTGTTTTGATTGCTTTGTCGAAGGGACTTTGTCGTGTGAGCCAGCACATCGAGTGGAGAAATGGGTTCCCTATGACACGTGCACTTGTTCGACCTATACTGTGCCATAGGAGAACCAGAATCACGGCAGTGTTGCCGGGACTGCAACTTAGTTGCAATCAAAAGCAAGCATCCTCGATTTTCAAAAATTGCCCAACCCAGCCTAGCGGTGCTCAATATATGGAGCCCTCCTGCAATTGAGGCTTTGGAGACTGGCGCTGGCTTGCATTGTAAAGTTCAACAGTAAAACGCGCTGTACGACGTGTTTCTCATTTGCGATTTCTCTTCAGATTCAAAAAAAAAAAAAAAAAAAAAAAGGGAAAAGAGAGAATAAAAATCATAAAGTAGACCACACAGGCGGCGGATGCAGCCCACATGAAAACTATTTGAAGCGTGACACTGCGTTGACAGTACCCCAATGAGCTTACAAACCCTGCACGGACCGCAATGGTAGTTCCATCCATCCGGTGCGATGGCAAGCAAATTTCGCGTGCCTTAAGAGACACTGGGTCGATTGGCATGAAGAAAAATTGTCGTCTGTCATTGCCAGCTGGCATTAGTCGCTATCGCCTCTTCACATGACATAGTTCTGATTCAGGATGCATCTCATGCCGCAGTCTTTGGCACCCATCCACGAGCTACTGCTCCATGGTAGTAGGCTAGAACCACTCAGAGAAAGCCCATTTGGAGATTGCGCCTCTTGAATGACCGCATCACTGCATGGGTTGGCTGCGGCTTGGGTCAACATTGCCGTAACGGTTGTTAAAGTTGACTGCGTTTCCCTTTGCGTAGCCGTAATAGTGGTCCAATCCGTCTCCACGTGGGCAATTATGGTCTGAGTGTGGGCTTTCTCCGTGCGGCATTCGATGGTGGTGTCAGTGACTGTTGGCGCAGACAGGGTTGTGCCATCGATGAATTTGGTGACAGAGATTGTGCTAGTAATGGCGGGGGCCTAGGAGCCTGTTTTGTAAATGGTTTGGGCGGAGTGTGACTTTTAGATTGTGACAGTAGCGGTTTGCACGGTCTGGTAGGACATTGTCGTTGTGAGGAAACAAGCTATTG
Organism: Calonectria pteridis; assembly: GCA_022837005.1. Classification (NCBI taxonomy): domain Eukaryota; kingdom Fungi; phylum Ascomycota; class Sordariomycetes; order Hypocreales; family Nectriaceae; genus Calonectria; species Calonectria pteridis. The sequence goes on along the minus strand of JAKZGU010000255.1, from coordinate 22,595 downwards.
GATAGGTAAAGACGTGATATTAGAGAGCGGGCATGGACGTTAACATACAGCATATGGAGGGGAAAGGATCACTGCGACCCTCGCGTCGCAATCTATTTTGGTCTGGCCCGATAGTGCAGGTTGGGGTGTATACCAAATAGTGGTACACGAGGTGATACTGTAGTCTCGACAACGTCTCAAGAAACCCATGTCTAGGCAAAATGCGGCGCAAACATATGCAGGCTAATAAGACCCACAATGCTAGAAACCCCCAGCCAAGTGCACAGACGGCTGCAATGTTAGGTTGTGTAGGGGAAGCTTCGATGTGTTCGAGTCATTGGGCGTTCATCTCAAATACGAAACTTCTTTTTTATTTCAAGCTTCATATCGTCTTTGAATTATCATTATCAATATCAATTGCTTGGCTGATGATATCAATGGCGAAGTGCCTTCAAGAACAAAAATCGAATGGCAAATGAAGCGGCTTTTCCAATATGATGGAATTCACTTTGGCGAACATCTTACATTGATTTACGAAACCTAGGTTAATTAACCTGACTCATACACCGGGCTCATATCTAACACGTTTCAGCTAGCTAGATGATCTTTAGTTCAGAATTCAGCAGCCCTTTATACTGCTCCTCAGGAACTAGCTCATCAGTCGCCAGATTCTTTATCGTTAGTTTAAGAGCTTGACTTATGCCATTCCCTGTGCTCAACCGGCCTGTGACAGGGCTGGCACTTTTAGATCTGGAAATATCCGGCATTGGAAAGCACAACCCCGGCGTCTTCCTGTTCGGTGAAATGTTAGCTTGTAAGACGCTGGCAGGTTTCATAAAGTTCGGGGATGGCGTGATTGCTTGACCATCTGTAGGCTTCGAGCGGATGGCTGCAAACCGAGCGGCAATAGGAAACGTAAATATATCAGGAGAAAGTGGTGGCGAGTACATATACCCGAGAGCTCGAGTGTCCTTGGCCATGTCTCCAATTGGAGTGTATTTCCAATGGCGAGTATCATTGTAGTCCACGCGCTTTGCGTCATCTTGGAATGGGCGCATGGCAAATTGGACGAGTATTGGTTGTTCGGATGCCACTCGAAGTGTTTGATTCATGCCACCCATCCTTCATCGCACATGGACAAGACAATGCAAAAAATTAGTATCAATCATTCTTCAAAAGTCCAGGCCACTATTATCTTTCGTAGGATCAAGAGCGAATCATACACCAGGGTGCTTCGCGGCAATATCTCTAGAAGTAGTCGCATTTTTCTCTAATGCTAGGTTTGCCGTGTTTAGGGTAAGTCTCAATGGGGGGGCGACAGGGCCCATGGACTCTTTGTTTGGGGTTAGATAGCAGATTACCAGGTGTTGTCGCAAAATTAGCAGGGCTTGTTCATTTTGGTTAATATTGGACTTTCAATAGAATACTGACAGCGTTGATACCGAGTCATCAAAACGAAGAAAAAAAAAATGACGTGCCCTTGCAAGACTCCCGACACTCAATCGTGAAGCCCGGAATGAAAGTGATGCTTCCTTTCAAATCCATGCTGCTAATATTATACTGATTTCTTGAGATAGATGACTCAGACCTCCATGAGGTTGTATATGATTCCCCCGATGCGTTGGAGTTGATTTTTGGCTAGAGCCCATCTCCACCACCCAAAGCGAACAGGACTCAGAGTACAATGAAATCACTTGTCCTTGATAGGAGGGAACAAAGAAAGGTCGGTTATGAGTGGATGCATCTTGCTGTTCAGGTGGGGCTTGTGTCATGAACCATGAACAAAAAGCACCTCTAAACACCATCAGAATTGCAGCACACAGTATATAAGATTTCATTTTCATCATGTTGTCTCATATGAATTTTGTGCTGAAATGTCACTGTTTGTTTGCTTTGGATGCTGGTAGGGCAGCTCCACGTGACCCGACTCGCCTCAGTCACTTGAGCAAACAAACAATCTGGGCCCTCATTGCGCATCGCACACAAATCAGGCGTTGCGAAAATGTCAAATGCGACCGGCGCCGTTGCGACATCAAGCTCCTCAACAGTGTGCCGCGGTCAAGAGCCCTTTGACAGCTTCCAGCCGCGGGTCCTGGCCTTTGCGCAGCAGGTGCTGTGGCCGGGGACCAAGCCAGCGCGCATCTCGATTGAGCGCATGAGAGGAGGTTTCTACAACCGAGTCACTGGAATGACTAAGAATGAGCGCGTTTACATTGTTGACCACCATGGCAGGACTCATGAAGAAGAAGAAATTGTCGAGTACATCCTGCGCACCCCGCGCTTCGACGACGCCAAGCTCGATCGCGAGGTAGCGGCTCTGTCCTTCGTGCACCAGCACACCGGCATCCAAGTCCCGTACGTCGTGGAGTACGACGACACCGAGCTCAATGTGCTGAAGTCTCCCTACATGGTTCAGGGTCGCCTCCCGGGAACCAACCTCTACCGATGCTACACGCAATTGAGCCACGACCGACGATGCGATGTTGCGTGGGAACTTGGCCAGGTCTTTCGCAAGATGCTTGCCACCAAGAGCGACCATGCCGGGCACCTGGTTTTTCCATCTTTTGCGCCTGGTCGCCAAGTTCTTGGTCGCCAGTCTGTGGGTCCGCCTCTTTACGTCGAGACGCAGAAATCTGGTGTTGTGCCTTACGATAACTCTGTCCAGCAAGAGTCGGCCTTTGACACCATTTCGTCCATCCTTGCTGCCAAAAGGTCCGCCCACGAAACAATGCCCGACGACGAGGATGGGTTCATGATGTCGACAATCGAACGCTTGGAAAAGATGAACTATTGGATGCATTCGGAGCGCGTGTATGAGGATGTTACCAACAGCCTGATCCACCTCGACCTTGGCCCTCACAATGTGTTGGTCAACTGCGACGCTGGGCGCGACGAACCCTTCATATCCGCCGTGCTCGACTGGGACACGGCCGTCATTGGACCGAGCTTTTTGAGCTGCGCCCCGCCTTCTTGGATCTGGGCATGGGTCAATGGCCGCGACGAGGATGAGCGCACCGCCCATTACGATCCCCCGACCCAAGAGGCGCGCGAGCTGAAACGACTTTTGGAGCGGGCCGCCGGCCCTGAGTACATGCGATTTGCGTACGATGCCAATTACCGACTTGCGAGACGTCTGTACTATTTTGCTGCCAACGAAATCGAGTGTGAGGAAGACAAACAGCAGGCCAGGGACATGCTGGCCGAGTGGGAGACCAAAGTGGCAGAGCAGCGTGGAGAGGATATCTGATTCGATCTGGAAACAGCCCATGTTGATGGATTTTATATAACGGGGCAGGCGTTCTGAGAGCGACGGGCAATGTCAGTTTATCCCGGTTTGGTGCTTTCAGCCTTGGACATTTGCGAACGGGAGGCCTGCGTACTGTTACGACTGATAGAACGATTGAAAATCAATGCAATGAATTTATAAACTTGATATATTGGCTATGTTTGTGTGTTTGATGTCTGGAAAGAGTTGATGAGGAACACGTGCCTAGGCTTTTTACGTATGGTATTTATGATGCATCTTTTTGCTTTAGGAGGGATTGAATTTTACTTCTTTATTTTAAATTACTCTAATTCGGGCTAGTAGACTGAGTAGTACTAGCATCTTCATTTGATACCGCGAGACAATCTTATAGACATCAAGGTGGAGTTCTGGAATGCAGTCTGTCTATTGTGGGAACGATTGGCATCAGCTTGGTACCACATTCAACCCTAATCTTGTTCAAGTCGGAAGTGGTCCCTGTGAGGTTGATCAAAATGTTAAACTGAAACTGTCCCGTGTAGGTCCGCTGGTAGGCTTGGCACGGTCCGAGGCCGCAGGGAAGGCCTAGTGACCTAAATTGGTAAGGCAACATTCCACTTGCAAATGCGTCCTGTTGCAACGACGAGTGACCAAGGTAAATCTTCAGCCAACACTTGTCTGCTGAGATTCTTCTGATGTTTCTTCATAGGCATTGGCCTGCATGATTGATAGAGATAAGCGAGGGTGAAGTCACTAATCAGGATTTATGAAATAAGCTTCAAGTTATAGCTAATGGCCATGTAGAAAGAGATGTATTCCTATCGCCAGGCATCCTGTAGCTTGGCTGTTGGTTGCTGTACTCAACAACCTGTAGAGCTAGACACATCCCCATGAGAGACGGTGTTTACTTCATAAAGGTGGTGCCTTCGTCCATAATCTTTTGTCTAGAGCCACATGTTGCAAGTGTCCCTGTCAAGAAGGCGAGGGGGCGCGAGCGGCATCAGACGGAAAGCCATGACAATGAAGACGTCACTTGGATCAGCGGCTCTCGCATTTGCTTTGAACTTCCTTGCAATCACCACCAGCACTAGTTATGACAGAAGCTGCATTACGATCTGAAGTCCTGAGTTGGTGGATTCTGTCCCAACGATGGAACAAGACTCTGACGAAGCCGCGCATTATTTTCTCCGGCACCAGAATTCAGAATACCGATATTGGGACGCCGGGTACTCGCACGACAACATGGACAACCACCCAAGGTTGAGACGAGCATTGTGATGAAAGCGCCTTAGGGAAGCACAGCAGTGATGGAGACCACCGTCTTCGAGACCATGACGGTGATAAAACAGCCCGGCGTCTTGACCATCGAGACCACAGTCCACAAGACGACTGCCGCTCGCACCACCACCACCACAATTTCGGTCTCGAACAGCTTCATTCCGGTCCAGTCTTCTCTACCGCGGGCATCTCTGGACATTTTCTATCGGAATACCAGCGAGGCGGAGCGAATCCAGGGTAGAGATATCCCAGCCAGATGCGGAACCGAAGAATCACGCTGTAGATGCAGACATCGAGTCTCCTCCAACCGAGAGGGAGTTTGCCCAAAGCGTCGTGTGCACAGCCACCGTCTACAAAGCCCAGAGATGTCGTGAACACCAGGACAAGTCGTCCGATGACCATGCCGGGCGACACGTCCATCATGACCATAACCCGCACTGACACGACGACAACCATATTGGCACAATCTTCACATCTGGAGTCGCCATCAGCGCCACTGCCACCACCACTTCAACCATCACATCAACCATTATTTATTCCCACGACCAGCACCATGAAAACAGTCACCGGCACGAGCACAGTGTATCTTCCCCGCGGAGACGTACTATCCGCAGTGCCAGGCCAATAACGTTGCCAACCGCGCCATCGGCGGCTGGATCGTTGCAGCGGGTATCCGCTGGCTGTCCGACGCCGACGGACCCAGCGCCGATATTCCTTATGCTTTGCTGCGTCCCCTGCACGTCGCGGATCGACTGCCTGTCGGTGCTTCTTTGACTTGCACGTCGGATGCAAGCTGATACTGAGCACCAGCGACGCCTGCACCGCCTCGTCGCCGTGTCATGGCTATGCGATTTCCATCAGCCAGAACCTCGGCTCCTCAGTGAACTTTCTTCAACGGTGGCACGTTCCCGTGGAATAAAGTCCAGTCATATTAAGCACTCGGGGTACGCCTTTCACGGTAGACGTCAAGGTCCTAGTGATTATGGGCGAGTGGTGGTGAGAAGGTACTGGGGTAGAAACCAGGGTGTCATGCGTGGTAGAGAGAGTTGGTATGTACGTATAATGTGTTTGGAATTAAACGGACAGCGACTTGCTGCCAAAATCCTAAATGAGACTGGTTCTCGATAGCCTTGCTTCGACTATAATAGCTTTTTTTTATACCAAAAAAAATGAATCCATCATCAACAGCAAATTAGCGGTAGTTTTTCGACCTGAAATGGATGGCGACTTGGTGCTCGTAAATAAACCACATATAGCCCTTAAGATGAGCTCTGAAGCATGAACCGTCATCACAATTACCGGGTTGTCGTCAAGGCCTGTATTCGCAATCAATTACTCCTTCCCCTCGTCTCCGTCATCATTCTCGCCTTCGGATTCATCTGCTGGCTCCTCTTCCCACTCGTCTTCCGCCTCGTCTTCCGATTCCGCAGCTGTCTGTTCCGGCAAAATACTGGGCCCGCAGAGCTTCTCCATCCGGCGTATCCCGTACTTTGCTACACCCCTAAGCCATATGTCCAGGACGGTGCACGCCGTGGCGAACGGGTCATACTCCTCCTCCTCGGTTAGGCAGAATATCTGGGCAATGACAAAGGGCAGCTCCCATTCGTGGCCGATGTAGTTCGGCCCGAGCCGCTCTACCAGGAGCGCATGGCAGCTCGTCTTGATGAGCTTCATAGCGTTCCAGTTGACGTGGTGCAGGCTCAAGTACGGGAACGAGAATTCCTCCATGTCCATGAGCATGCAGAAGCAGAGGCCCCTGAGCAGGTTGTCGATGTCGACGTACAGCTCGCCCACCGTGGATCCCGTTTTGCTGTTCGCGGCCGGCTCGGCTCCTCCCGGCTTGATTTTTCGGCACTTGTCTTGCAGGATGCCGTGAATCGCGTGCTGCGGAGGAAGGCTCGTAATCACCTCCAACACGCCCTCGGCCGTCCAGTTGATGGGGCCCGCATCTCTCCAGTAGCGGTCCAGGAAGCGGCGGGTCGCGGCAGCGCCGGGCTTGATGAAGCGCGTGCCGGCGCGTGAGAAGGCATTCGACGCGGTGAGCGGCTTGTTCGCGCGCCGTTTGTTAGTAAAGTGTGACGCCGAAAAGCCTATCTGGAGCAGGCACCGCCTCGCGTAGTTGGACATGTCGTCTCCGAAGAGAAACTGCCCGCGGCCGAGCTCCTGGAACAGAAACTCCATATCGTGCCAGGTGTGTTCGAGCATACCCTCCAGCTTGGCCGCGTTGTACATGTGCGCGGGCAGGATGAGGGACGCCCACGCATTGGTAAAGTAGATTCCCGTCTCGTACATGTCGGCGCGGAAGTAGAACAGCGCAAGGCCCGCAATGATGGGGGACCTTCTCAGAAGGCGGTGCTTTTTGATCGAGTTTACATAGTCGCGCTCCTTGCGGCCCATGACCAGCAGCTTGGCCGCGTGCACCGGATCGTCAATGAACTGGTCCAAGAGGCGCTGGCTTTCCTCGAGAGACTTTTGGTTGGCGGCTGTCCAGCTCGGGCACCTAATCTTCCCGTGGTACTTCATGGCTGTTTTGTAGTCATCGTTGATCAGGTCGAGGCGAGAGAAGAGCGTGTCCATGGATGCTTCGGCGTAGCTCCCGACGGTGTGGTGAATGTCGAGCGTCACCTGCGCCGCGAAGATGAGGTAAAAGGGCATCTTTTTGGTCTCCTTGTACTCCTTGATGCCCCGGAGAAACTCGTCGACGATGGGGTAGTTGGGGGCGTGATACGCAATCATCATGGCCTCCCAGAACAACTCCCCCAAAACGATGACGTCGTCCCTGAACCTCACGTCGATAGGCCTCGACTCCCAGGCGCCCTGCGGATTGTAGACGCCAAAGTGGTCGTCCGGGTAGACAGGGCAGCCACCGTGAATGGGAACCTCGGCAAGCTTGTTGAGGATGCTTCCGGCGAAGTAGCACGTGAAGGAAGCCGTGTTGTAAACGTCCATGTTGACGCCGTGCTTGGACCACATATCAAAGTCCTCTGTTGTTTGTCCGCAGTTTATAAGGCTGAGCTCGTAAAACTTTTCGCACACGGCAAATGCGCCGCCGTGGCGTTCAAACAAGGGCAGCGCCTCTTCGATGATGCTTCTGCCAATGTCGATGCCCGTGTTGGTTACCACAGCTACGACGGCTGGATCCGTGTTTCTTACATGTCCAGTAGAAAAGCTCTCCAATTGCGACCATTGCCAGATGATGGCCACTCTGACTTCGTGAAGATCCTTTGCCAGCATCCAGAAAGCCATGATGGCTTCCTCAAGCGTGTCGGATGGCTCGGCTTCGTAGATGACTTCATCCTTGGGTGCCTTGGCAGCATCGGGCGCATTGAGGAACTCTTCGGATGGCTCGTAAAGCTCGAGGATGCTGAATAGATTGGTCATTTCTTCAACGTCATCCGTCGGCTTGGAGGGCGTCCCGGGCATGAGAGGCTTGAGAAGCTCTTGGACCTTTTGCAAGATACCGACAAAGTACGAGTGCGTGCTGTCGGACTGGGCATCCGTCTTGGCGCCATACTTGCTCAGCATGCCGCTGAAGGCAGATCTCACGGCAATGACTCTTGTCAGACTGCGAGAAAGGGCATCCGGGACACTGAGGGCCTTGTTTTTAGAAACAGAGATGCACTCGGCCAGCGGCACAAAGTCCTTGATGGCAATGATGTGCTTGGTTCGTGTTTCGGCAGCGGGCTTGGATGCCGCTGCATTGCCGCCGCCTTTGCCCTTGTTCTTCTTCTTGGCGGCTGTTCTCGCTTTTCCCTTGAGTCGACCACCTGTTGCGGGCTGCTGCTGTGGCGCAGGGGGCGACGTGTTCTCGAGCTTGTCGGCAGGGTATCCGCACTCCTTGGCGGTGGAAACAAGCCATGATGCGACGATGTTGGTGTCGTTTTTGTACTCTTGGTACACGCTGACCAGGGCCTTCGGCAACATGTTGATGGCCCGCAGAATTGTCACGCGTGGGGATGTTGCAGGTTCCAAGATGGTCGCTGCGCTGTGACCCTTTTTCAGCCCGACTTTTTGATGTCTGCTCTTTTCTCCTTAGACGGTCAAGCTAAACTCGGGGTGGGCCAAGTCCATGCGCAACTGGACGGGATCCACCAAAACTTTCCGTCATGATGCATTTATACGCCTTCATGTCGGGAAGCATGATTGGAAGTTGATAGGAAGCAAATGGTAAGTAAGCTGACATCATTGGGCCGCCGAGACCTAGGCGTGCGTAGCCCGGAAGGCGATCCCCCGCCCGTAGGCCTCTACTGCTCACCAGATACTCATTCATCATCGCGGATACTCTGGACGGCGTTATGAATCGCAACCCCCCAGGCACCAGATTCGATTTTGATATTGCCATTATATGCGCTCTCACGATTGAAGCGGATGCTGTCGAGGCCATTTTCGACCATTTCTGGGACAACGCACCCCAGTACGAGAAGCCGCCCGGCGACCTGCACGCTTACTCAACGGGATCTATTGGCCGCCACAATGTTGTGCTCGCACATATGCCTGGGATGTGCAAGGCGAATGCTGCCATGGTCGCTGCAAGCTGCCACACGGCTTTCCCAAACGTCAAGCTGACTCTCGTCGTCGGGGTGTGCCGTGCCGTGCCGTTCGCACCTAGTACCAACAGCGAGATAGTTTTGGGCGATGTCATTTTGAGCAACGGTGTGGTCCAATACGACTTCGGGAGGCGATTCCCTGAGCAATTCGTGCGTAAGAACCACCCTCAACCATCGCTGGCCACGGAAATCCGATCTATGTTAGGGAAGCTGGCCGGGATCCGAAGCCGGAAGGAAATGAGCAAAAAGATAGCCAGCCATCTGACTATGCTCCAGGAAGAACCAGAACTGCAAGCCAACTATCCTGGTACTTCGCACGACAAACTTTTTGAGGCCACCTATCGGCACAGAGAAGATGGAAAGACGTGCGATGAGTGCGGATGCAACGGCCCGCTGGTGTCGCGCCATCGCTTTGACCAGGGCGTACCCCAGCCAAAAGTCCACTTCGGCTTCATCGCTTCAGGCGACACAGTCATGAAGTCTGGGCAAGACCGAGATGCTATAGCGAAACAAGAGGGCGTTATCGGCTTTGAGATGGAGAGCGCAGGCATGTGGGACGCTTTCCCCTCTGTCGTCATCAAGGGCGCGTGTGACTACGCCGACAGCCACAAATCAAAATCGTGGCAGCGCTACGCGGCTGCAACAGCGGCAGCATGCACAAGGGTGTTTCTAGAATACTGGATACCTGCTGGTAAGTGAACCAGTGGAGATGTGCTGAGGCAAGCGACTGATGTTCTTCGTGGCAGACCACACGACTGCACCGAGTAAACCTAAGCCCTTCTCGATTCCATTCAGCCTGTCGCTAGTCACCGATGTCTCCCAGTTTGTGGGCAGAAAACAGGAGCTAGCGGCCATCGACGCTATTTTAGCTCAGGGGAATCGGCGCCGGACCGTCGTGCTGCATGGTCTCGGCGGCATCGGCAAAACCCAATTGACCGTGGCGTATTTGAAGACCCACCACGCTCGCTATTCAGCGGTCCTTTGGCTCAACGCAAGGGATGAAGCGTCACTGCGACAGAGTTTCTCCCACGCCGCAGAACGGATTTTCCAGCATCACCCGTCGCTGGAGTCCCTCAAGGCGGCTCTAGAGAGTCCAGATCCTGGCAAGGCTGTGCGGGCTGTTCAGCAGTGGTTGGATGAGCCGGAAAATGATTAGGCAAAGCTGAATAGAAGAAGTAGTACACGTACACAAAGTGAGTGGGCTGCAGCTTCCAGCTTTGCCTCTCTAAAATGAGGTATCCAAGGTTTACGCTAAAATGAGAACGAGGGGCAATTGGTCGGATGGAAAATGATTGGATATCATGATCTCGCTAAAGGCACGATGTTATATGGCGTAGATGCCCTTTTGGTTGAGTTGTTGGTGTTGCTGTTGCCGTGTGGTTGTGAGCTTGCGAGGAGGGCCCGCGGCAGTGCCCCTAGAGGATTGCCGGAGGCAAAAGCTCCCTGCAGGGGGCTGGCTGTAGGCCTGCTCCCCCGCGGAGGGGGAAATTAACTATTACCTCTATGAAAATTGAATGAAATAATATAATAGAAGTTGGCAATAGCAATAGCAATAGCGGCAGTGGCAGTGGCAGAGGCAGAGGCAGAGGCAGAGGCGCCAGGCAGCTTTGCCTATCCCTAGGCTGACAATTTGTCGGCATCAAGGTCTTGTAGCTGGCTTCTTGTGTACGATAACTACGATGCCCCGCGCTTTGGGAATGACAACGGTAAATCAGATGCCGAGGGTTCGGTCGATGTAGACTCTGCTTCTGAAGGGGTGATACAGCCTTATGACATTCGACCCTTCTTCCCAGCTACCTACCACGGAGCTGTCATAATAACAACAAGGTCTTCTGATCTTGGTATCGGGGACAAATTCCCCTCAAGAGGCTTACAGACATCAACGATAGTATGGACATCTTGAGGTCTACCTCAAAGCGGCCAGACACCAAGACCGGTAGGGATATGTTCTTCACTGTTAGAGAGAATGCTAACCATGACCTACCCTATAGATAAAAATGCTATCCACCTAGCGGAGTGCCTTGGTGGTCTTCCGCTTGCGCTCGCTACGGCCGGGGCTTATATGAACCAGGTTCCCATCGGCTGGGCAGATTATGTCCAGTTCCACGAGGAGTCATGGCTACGACTCCACAAAACCTCTCCGCCATTACGGTCATATGAAGATCGAGCCATATATTCCACCTGGAATATTTCGTACAAGCAAATCGAGAGTGAAAGCAAGGCAGCAGCCATGATGCTGCATATCTGGGGCTACTTTGGTAACGAAGACGTCTGGTACGAAATGCTTCAGCACGTGCGAGGCATAATGACAGCTCCGAGATGTCTCAGGGACATGGTAGAGAGCCCCATATCGTTTCATCAGGTGATGCGCGTACTGTGCCGCCATGGACTTGCGGAGCCGGATTCGAAAGAGTGGGGAATAGAATCTAGAGGGTACAGCGTGCACGAGTGTGTGCACTCGTGGATGATGCATGTGTTGAACACAACGGACGATGTGGGGCTGTACGCCCTGGAAGCGAGTTGCGTTGCATCGCATATCCCCAAACATGATCATGACGACCAGTCCCTGATGGAGAGACGTTTGCCCCTCCATGTGAACACGTGCTTTGCGCAGGTTTCTAAGTTATTAGCCTACGAGGATAACGGCGGCGTCGCTCATACCTTAGGCTTATACTATGATCGACAAGGTCTGTACAAAAAGGCCCAAGTCATGGAGCACATCGCCCTTTCAAACTACGAAAGAGTACGAGGAAAGTATCACCCGTCCACACTCGGCATACGGAATAGTCTCGCAATCGCATACGAGCGCCAAGGAAAGCATCGTGAAGCCGAGGCCATGCACACCAGAACACTCGAGGACGCTGAGAGGGTATTGGGTCCAGCACACGAGCTGACGACCAGCATTGTTCACAATCTGGGCATCATTTACACGTCTCAAAATAGGCTAGAAGAAGCCGAGAAAATGTACAATCGCACTGTCGAAAGCTGCGAAAGGACACTAGGGCCAGATGACACGTCCACGCTTCTGTCTGTTCACAATCTCGGCTTGCTGTACATATCCCAAGAACGATATGATGAAGCAGAACGCATGTACAACAGAGTACTGCAGGGGTCTCGAAGAACACTTGGGCCGGATAATCAAATGGCAACTGACACTTGTCACAACCTGGGGGTTCTATACAGAGTCCAGGGTCGATACGAAGAAGCAGAAGACATGTTTCGCCTAGCGATCCGGGGATGTGAAAGGAGGCTGGGGCCCGATCATGTCTCGACTCTTAATACGGTTCATGCAATAGGTATACTCTACCAAGCCCAAGATAGATTGGAAGAAGCACAGCGGATGCACAGCCGCGCACTGCAAGGCTACGAAAAGGCATTGGGACGTGACGTCCGGACATCTCCTTCCGCACTTGACATTATGCAGAGATTGGGGGACGTCACTTATCACCTTGGCAAGGTTGACGAGTCACTAAGTTACTATTCCCGCGTGCAGGTCGGTGTTGAAGCTGTTTTTGGGCGAGACAGTGACCCATATAAGGAGATTGACGAGCGGCTGAGAATTGTTCACGATGCACTTGACCAAGCGTTTACAGACTCGTGATGTGGATGGAAGACGGGGGTCAAAGCATCAAACGCCAAAAACACGGGTGGCCTAGCTGTGGAATTCTCTGTATCTAAAAATAGCGTGGCTGAGGCATGGCCGAGGTTGTACAAGGTCACGAACCTGTGACAACAAGATGGAGCACTTGGGAAGAACCACAACGACGGAGGCTGGAGCGTTGGTATACGATAGCTCTTAGCAGACATAGGCAATATACAACGGCCAAAAAGTGAATTGGACTACCGCTGGGATGGAATTCGCGACACCTCATGGTTCAAAACTGATTCACGAAGTGATACCGGATCGATTTAATACAAGATCAATACCGAATGATAAGTGTACCATTCCATGGCAGTCGAGCCACCTTGTATATAACGTCTTTGAGCTACGATAGGAGCGGTCATTAATTAAGTTGTCTGCAGTATGATGAATATGCATCATGGAAACCCCACTACCATACAGACACACGATAATCTGAAATTTACATAATCCCCCCCCCAGTAATTCCCCATGTCCATAATCTCATGTTCATATTCATAACCTCAATCACAGAAAGGCCTCACCGCATTATCATCATGTCCTTGTCATCACTCACCAACCACACTTGAGACATCAGCCTCGCTCTGCTTCATATCCAGAATACGCATCCATGCCTTTAAAACATGAAGGCCTTCGAGGAGATCAAGACGCTTGAGCAAGGTTTCTTGTTTTACTTTCTCCACTTGGCGGACCCATTCCCACACGCTCTCTTCATATGCTGCTTCGATAGCATCAACACAAGCTGTGAAACCCGTCTCCGCTGCTTTTCTCAATGCAGATAATTGAGCCTCTGTCTGCTCAATGGACCCTGTTTCTTCAGCTGCCTGGGCCTCTAGTAGAGGTTGATAGCTTCGGGCGGCAACCTTCATGTGGGTCTGAAGACGATTGCAAAACTCGCCGACTGGGGCGTGCAGTGACGCAATGTGGTTTCCTCTCTTCACGACCTCATCCAGATCTTTGCCCAGGAGTTCTATCTCCTGCTGCACGTCTGACATCTTCTGTTCAATCATGTCAATGGACGTGATAGCGATAAGCTCCTCCGCGATGGTCTCGCTCAGCCCGTCCGTGCTTGTCTCGCTCAGTTCATCATCGTCATTTTGGCCAATTTCAGTGTTTTCACCAGCGCTGGGGGTTTTGGGATGGTCGTATAGCTCGTACAAGTTGTCATCATTTGGAACATCACAGCACAAGCTTTGGTCAGCCTCCTCTTGGCCGTAAAGCGGATCAGAGTGGGTATTCTGGGCGTGATTCTCAAGGGTGGCAAGGAGAATGCTTCGCTCCTCAATCGGATCAATGGTTGAAGGGACAGGCTTGGACTGCAGAATTTGTCTGAGGAAGGCAAGAGTAAAGGCACCAGAGTCGATGCCGTAGTCGTGCTGAGGGACCTCCTGTTCGGGTCAGCAAGCAATCCAGAAATTGTACAAAACCTGCCAAGCTTACCGGTTGCCGAAACGCAAGGGTCTTTTCAGGATAGAATCTCTGGGTCCATCGCTCAAGCTTCTTCTTAACCCTGGTGGTGCGAAAGTCGGTCGCAGACGAATCGTACAGAGTGCAGTTGATGTGAGAGTCGGTCACAGCGATGCAACAGAGAGACCAACCAGAATCAAATTTGCAGTGGCATGGGGCAAAAAAGCATGTGCCAGATTGAGCATCGCCAAGTTGATTGGGGAATAAACTGGCATAGTCAGACGTGAGCCACAATGGATCGACCACGCGAGCATTTTTGTTGTGGTGCAAGGCATTTAGAGTGGCGGCGGCGACACGCATGACAGCAACAGACATTTCCGTCCTTTCGTCAAGCTCTTGACAAACCTGATGCTTGAGGCTGTCCGATACTTCGCTGAACTCATAGGGAGATGGATCCTGACGCATGCGCTTGCTCTGGGTGGTGGCAGAGGCTGTCGACGGACTGGGGGACGGGCCAGGTGTTGACGAGCCAACAGAGCGAGAGCGTTTCCATTGGCGCAAGGTAGAGACGTTGGGCAGTTGTGTGTCCATGTTGGATGGTATATGCACGTGGGTGTGATCTTGATGTGCAGAGAAGTTGGAGGTTGGAGGTGTGTGCTCTCAAGCTTGATGCCTTGAGGGTTCATGCCTGATGAGGTTCTCCATGCACGTGAGCGAGCGTGGCTGCACTCACTTCGCATGTGGCTGAACGCCCTTTTCCCAGGCACAGAAGGGATCTTGAGGCAAAGGTGAGTACTCGAAGCGTTGTGAAAAAGAAACTATTCATGTCGAATGACAAGATGCGGTGTTGGGCATACGTTCACGTGGGACCTGATTTTGTCGACAGCCTTTATTCTCTCCAGAAGCTTGGCGTTTTTGGCCAGTTTTATTGCGTGAAGAGCCCTTCGAAATTTTCACACTATCAGAGGTTTCCAACATGTACCTGCGCCCCATTTTATGTCCAGGTCTCAACTCCTTCGAAATTAACGCCGATGTATTTCTATCACGATGGTCACAGGGCTTCCCACACGTCTCTCCCTTCAGATACATTCTTGCTTCGCCTAGGCTTGTTAGCATATATCTTCCAAAACACAAATGCCTTAACACACCGTTTCATTACTTGAGATAGCACTGCAGAGCGCATCGCTCGCTTCCCCAGTTGTTGCTGACATGGACAAACTTTCCACCCTCGTTTCGGCCTGCTCGAGCGCAAGGCAGATCGCAGTCGGAGTCCTTGTACGGGTCCTTGCCGCCGTTCATGTCGTTGCAATTGTACCAGGCGGTGACGCTGAGCTTTTCGTACTTGCAGAGGGGACTCTCGCTGACCAGGGTGATGGCCTGGACGCTGGCAACGCCGGCAGCGAGGAGGATCAAGGTGAACTTCATGATTGGAGCTGGTGTAGAGAGATTGTTGAGTTACTGATTATTGGAGATACCGATCAGCCGTTTCTTTCCAGATAGATGGCTTTATACTCGGATGTCGGCCAGAATCCGCAGGGACCAGGGGCCAGCGTTTGAGATGCAGTCGGTAACTGCGGCAGCTCCTTATGCCAGCGAAGCATGTATCCCGACCCATCTCCGTATTCAGTCTCCACTCGTATAATTAGAACGACTGATCGTCGTACTCGGTATGGCCACTCAAAAGAACCATGACCTGCAGGTACACACCTTGAAGGGGTGCTTTGTGTTCTCACCGACCTGCAAATTGAACAACCAAGCCCTGTCATACTTCGCCAACTTCGTGTCCGCAGATTACGCGTTGGGAATTTGTCTCTCTTTTGCGTCTTGGCACTGCTGTCAGCTGCATTGATCTAGAGACGACCCGCACAGATCTTTTGGTGTTTCTAGCCTTGCTCCCGGTTCACTCTCGCACAAAATCATGCGAGGGAAACCTGCCCCTTTCGCTGTGCGAGGAGAAGTTCGGCTAGCTAGTGCTGAGGATTAACAGGGTCCAAATTTAGTCCGTTCCTGATTGTTTAAATGATGACGTATCTCAACGAATACGCGTTTGAGTTCTCATACTGCCTCTTAAAAGGTTGTTGTGTGGGTACTAAATAGGCTCTATTACAATCGCCCCTAGCCAGTCAAATCGCATCTCTCGAAAGACCCTTTATCAAGTGCCTGAGTCCCTTGCATGAAGCGCTGAGACCGTACGGATTGTAAAGACTCACGAAGTTCGTCCGTGCTGTGGAGCCCTGTACCCGCGACACTTTAACTGGAGGTGCTTAGCACACCAAGCTCTGCGCAGCTCAGCGGTTATTTAGCCATAACTCCAAATCCGGCTTATTTCCTATTATAGCTTGGTATGGATGATACTCGCGGTGGTTTCAGCAAGCCCACAGACCCACAGCACAGGCGAACTTTGTGAGTTCTTCCGGTAGCCAATAGCGCATCCCTCTACACACACGAAATCGTCGCCTCAGTCGCGACCTGCAGCCTCAGTCCCTCTCTCCATGGCCAGTTTTGTGATTTCTCCTGCTGCCACATACCGACCAGGATCCCTCCCTGCAATCGTGCCGATAAGCTGCGCCTCCTCCCGTAGAGACTGCCTCTTTTCCCCACCGTCCACAATTTGCAACAGCCCTTCGACCAAACACTCGGTTTCCCAGGCGGGGCGAAATTCGCGACAGGCCCACAGGCCCACACTAATGTCTTCCGCAAGCTGGGGAAGCGTAGGCAAATCGAGCCAAAGTGGGAGAACGAGGGATGGAACGCCGGCACTAAATGCACGAGATTACTCGCGTTAAAGCCTGTCGACGAGCAAATAGAACGCAGTTATTGAATGGAATAGGAGCACGGCTTACAAAACAGCTTCGTAATAGCAGCCAGACCCACCATGATGAACTGATGCTACAAGGTTCCCTGACTCAAGAAGCGAGGTTGAGTCAATAGTCAGCCACCTTTCCATTTTCAGACGACCGTTGTCAAGGGATGACTGAAGAGGAGCCATATACTCATCCTTGTACATGCCATTCTCGTCATCCTTTCGGAACTTCAAAACCATTTGGATCTCTTTCCGTTCGAGGACCTGCGCCAAGGCAGCTGCCATGACTTTTGCACACTGCTCGGACCCTCGCGGTAATGGAACGCGCCACCGAAATTTACCAGAACTGTCGAGGCACGGGCGGTCCACGCCGCCAGAGCGGAGTCATGCTCCTCAGACTTAGCAACAGACAGGGTCATAGGGCTGGTGCATATCACATGTGGCGGAACCACATCGACAGGCCGTGAAGCCCCAGGCAACGCCCGCGCGAACCAAGGTACATCGGGGCGGTGCAAGTTGACCAGCATGGTTGGGTTAGCAACGCCATTCCGTTTGAGGAATTCGTCTTTGGCGGTGAGGGCTGGACTGTAGAGCACAGAGAAGATAAATCGACTGTTGAGATAAATATTCTCAGGGATGTAGCGCCATGGAACCGGATACGAGGAGCCTGGCCCCATGCTGCCCCCAAGGTTAGCTTCCGGTGGGGCTTCAAAGTTGTTTTACGCGAATAGCTTACGCGGGGTATTTCCACAGCACTGCGCCCCATGGTTGTTCTGCGATGAAATTTTCGAGCAGCGTGTTGGGCGTGATGATGACATGAAACCTGTTGCCATCGCGCGTCGCGTTGATGGCGGGCGGAAATAGCGTGTGGAGGACTACAAGTGTGGGGTCTACCTCGTCAACGATTCGATCCAGTTGGCGATAAATATCAAGGTGTTCCGCGCCACTCCAGAGAGATATGTAGGGCTGCATGTCTTGGCATACTCTGTCAATTCCAGCCTTCCCAGGCGTGTGCGTTCTGTCAGACAACTTCTTTCCGGTCGCGATGGTTGTGCCTACGAGCGACGTGCCCGAGATATCGTGGAATATAATGTCCCGAGCGGCAGGCCACTCGTAAAAAGAGAGCTGCCGAATACGTGAAACTATGGGCGGGAAAGAGGCATAATAGGCGTTTATTTGCGGAAGCCGTTTCAGCAGGGCGTTAGTTGTGTCCAAATGCACATTGGAGAGGCCAAAATCACTGTTGGTGAGAAACAAGACCGTGTTGTTTCTGCCCTCTGCAGCGAGACTCAGCGCTTTCAAGTGATCAGCCCAGTCATTTAATGGTTGTTGGCTTGGCATGCAGATGCCTGCCGTGGTGCCAAATACGTCGTCTACGAAAGATTGAGCAGCGGGTGATACCATGTCGGTCGACAGCTGCAGCATATTGCCAGGGTGGTAAAGCTTGCGGATAGACTTTTTGGTTCCGTTTGCATAAGTTTAGAGTTCCGGAGTATATAGTTTCCCGCTAAATACTTCGTTTCCTCATAATCAAGAGGCAGCAGGATGCAGCAGGTAGAGATCATTTTCTGAAATACCCTTGCTGACAATGCAAGCGAAATTATAACCACTCCGGTGTTAGCAGAAATATTCCACCTACTATGAACTTGAATTCATGGTGATGATGTTTTATGAAGGGGCTTGAAAAAACGGAGAACTTATGGGAATGTGCTGGTGTAGGGTATGGAAGGTGGCGCAAATTAGATCTACGCGAACTACTCAAACTCTAACATCTGTATACCCACTGATTTGCATCCAATTGCCATTTTTGAGCCCCTGGCCGCTGACACATTCAACCTTAATAACGCGTATTCTGGGAGTAGCCAAAGTGCTTTTTCATCTCCTCCACGATCCAGGATCCATCCTTGCTGAAGCCATACGTGTTATCCTTAAACTCATTGATCCAACATGCTCCATGCTCTAATATGCTAGATAAGAGGCATTTATCTGTGCAATCAATATTTAAGTTAGTAAACACCTGAGTGTCATCGTGTGGATCGTTCTGTACAGTACGAATAGTGCCATCGGCCTTACTCGGCATTATGCATTTTTGATTTTCTAGGTGTCACATTTCGACATATCCCAACGAAGCTATAAGTACCTATCCGTTGCCAATAAAAAACGCGCTGTGCTTGCTGATACCGTATAGCCCAGTACTTTTGAGCAAGTTCCATATACTGACAGAGATGTCTGAATCAGCTGCGACCCACCGAAAATTTGGTGATATTTCCATTAGCTTCACCTAGCTGCCGTTGTGAATGGTTGATAAAAGGCAGCTAGTTTCACTGTTGTATATGTAGATAATGTCTTCGGAGGCCGCTGCGAGATATTGGCCATTAAATGACAGAGATAAAGCAACATCCTCAATACCAGAATGCCATTGTCTGACTTTTCCGAGCATCTTATATATTGCGATAGGCGTACTTTCCAATGAAACTGCGAGTAGGTTACCGTCCTTAGAGAAAGCACTGGCTTGAACCTTTTCGAACACAATCCAATCCCAATTTGAAATGTGACACTCAATAAGATCTCTTTCCAATTTTCAGCCATTTTCCGTTGCCGAAGACCGCCTCATAACAACCCACGCGTCAGCTGACCCATGAAATCCCAGCACTCTATCAGCGTGGATTTTACTCATTCAAGCTAGATTGCAGGCGTCCTGAAGGCTGGCGTGGTGGTTACAGCTTGGATACGATCCAAACCAAACGTTCCAAAATTCGCCAACTTCCCGGTTTTTGGCAAAGGTATTTGGTTCTTTCCTCTGTTGAAAAGAGGCCATGACGTAACCATCAACCTTTCAGTGCAACTGTCCTTTGCAGAAATTCCATATGAGGTATTCGTATGATTTCATTGCTAATTCTCCTCGTGGGGAGTATGAGCGGAAGGACTCCGTGCTCTCTACACGAAATTTGGTATATAAGGCAAAAGTCCATGTTCTCTTGCATAACGATGCGGAGTTTTACCGGTTTTATCTCGCGCATAAAAATCAACACCATTTTTGATCAGCGTGCCAACAATCTTTCCCAATCCTTGTGCTCGGGCTTGTAGATATAAAGCTGGGAAACGTACATCGAGATCTGGACAAATATCTAGCTGCATATTGTATTCGGCTGATGTTTCATCCCACTTGTTCCAATCAGGTATTGATTGCACATCAAGTTGACAAATCCGATGGAGAATATTTTCTCCGTCAAGTGTACCACAGGCGATGCTCGTATTCTCCGACAAGACTGAGACAATGTCGTGCGTCTTTTGAAAATCGGAAAACACAAAGTATGTGCTACACTTGCGGGGGCTGAATAAGCAAAATAACGGGTTGTCTACATCTGATTGCCTCTTCGTTTCCGAATACCATGGAAGCATTATGTTGAGGGCCATTTTCATTTGGAGTGAACCAAGTTTCTCTAATGCCCAGTGGAGAACATGCTGTCCATCCTCTGTGTAAAAGGATACCTTGCCGTCGAAAATCTCAAGCAGCTTTTGCAATTTGATAGCTTGTCTTTGGACAATAAAATCGAATTCCTCCTCTAAGCCCGGTGGTGCATCTCGGAGCATGCACGCCAATCTTGTCCCGAACGTATCTTCGACATTCTCAAAAACTCCCTCTGCCATCTCAGATAGATCCGGATCAAAGGCTGCGTCAACTGCGGGTGCTTCCAATGATCTATGCTTTGTTGTTGAAAGTCTATTTAAGAAAGCTCTTGTGTGAACTGGTATAGAACCCTGTTGATCTTGATCTAGAGTCGGAAACCCGCCCATGAGGCACTGTACAATTGACAGATTCTGGCTATTGGGGACGAGCTGGCGGAGGCCCTCAATATTTGGATTTCTTTGAAGCAGTTGAACAAAAATATCCTCGTGGATCGCTGTGGAGGATGCAAAAAAAGGTGGCGTGAACCCGTTTCGACAAATTGAAGACTGATCAATATTGGCCTGGTTCTTGAACATTTCCTCAATGAATGATGGCAGCCATCCTTCTGAGCGACGAAAAAGACCTGATCCCACAGCCTGAGCTAATGGCGTGATGAACCCTGGAAATTCAAGGTTGATGTTTGCCCCCAGTGCAACCAAACGTCCAATGCTTGATTTCAACACAAAGATTGAGGGCACCACCCTTGAACCAATGGCTAGAAAAGCGTCATTGGTTGGGATGCGATGTTGCACAATGTAGGTTGGGATCGTATCTTCACATATCTCAGCAACAGTATCATCCTGTAGCTTTGTCATTGGTAACAAGGTTAGCTCTCTCCGCAGTGCATTGTTATCTCCATCTCGACAACTATGCAGGCCTTGTAAGAGCACTGCCTTGAAAACATTGCGGCTAGGAACACGTGCTGCCGCTAGAACGGGGGCAGAGGCCACCAGTGATGTTTCCCTTGACTGGAAGGCACCATGATTGAGAAGCAGCTGGATAAATAGTTCATACTCAAGGGTACCAAACGAATAACGGCCTTGGTAAGGACTCGTTCTCTTGAAACGAGCAAGCAACATCTCTAGAACTGTCCAACGAGAATCCAAGACTTCGCGAAGGAAGATTGCACCGCCAAATCTTAATAACATTTCTGCGGCAGCCCTCGATTCCACGTGACTCATTGCAATTTGGTGCGGCCAATCAAGTAAGGGAATATCAAACTGCCAGGGAGTAACTCCACTCTCCCAATGCGGCGAGGTCTTATAATGCTGGGCCTGATTGGCTCCAGCCTTGAGCAAAAATTGCATGACATCTAGACTATCGTTTTTGACGGCTAGTGTGAGGGCGGAGGAGTCGATATAGTTTGGCATACGGCCGCCTAGTTTGATGGTGGGGTACACTCTGAAGTCATGGACCTCGTCGGGATTTTTGATGAAATGGCGAAGCCCAGATCGCCATTTTCTCCTGTCAGACTCGGAACAGTGCTCCGAGATTGTCGGGGAATCACAGAACACGGCGTTTGGGTTCGCGCCCAGTTTCAGACATAAACTGGCGAGCTCAAGATCGTTTATGTAACATGCCTTGGCTAGATAGTTATAGGTGCGAGACAATATGTCTCGCTCTATTAGAGAGCTATTTGCAAGTTCATAAACATCCAAAGATACAAGTTTCAAAGTCTTTAGATGCTCCTCTTTCAAATAGTTCGCAATTGCCCGGAAATTCTTTGATCCTATTCTGTCGAGGGATGGAAGGATCTTTTCTTGAAATGCCATGATGCTGTGACTGATGTAGACGAATCTTCCGATTGATAGTCCGAGGTATATATTGGGTATGCTAAGAGCAAATCACTAAGTTGAAAGAACTTCTGAGGGTGCCAGTACCATTTGATAAAAATGAGCAGGCTTATGCCACAACTAAATACCCCCTTTGGTGGGGGACACGCTCGTCTTTCAACAGCTTCACATTGAGGGATGAGTTGAACTTTATTAATTGCCCAGAATTTTATTTCCGTACGTTGTGAAACTCAAATTAAGCCGACCCTACCCTGCCCAACCCAGCCCTACCCAACCCACCCAACCAACCCGACCGTTCTGAGCAGTGCCTTGTGCAGCACCTCTCTGCCAGCCGCTTAGGCGCTCATACGAACGATCTCCAGGGCACACAGCAGCTCCTGGAGCCACATTTTGTACGCAGCATCGCGTATATCGACCAAGAAGACGGCTTCGTCGTTGGTCAAGGCGTCATCC
>JAKZGU010000254.1:0-29600 GCA_022837005.1 Calonectria pteridis | reverse complement strand
TAATTTAATATAATAATCTTAAAATAAATATAATAATAAATAATAAAAATAAATTTAAATAATTATGTTTTAATATATTAAAAAAGAAATTAATATATATAATTTTATATTAGGAAAAAAAAGACTAAGTTAATATTATAATTTAAAGATTATATATTAGGAATATTATTTTCTATTAAGTAATTAATTAATAAAATTTTTTCTATAAAATAAATATATATTATAAAATTAAGGAACTTTAAAAATAAAAATTACCTTTTAAATAAGCTTAAAAATTAAAAAAAAAGTTATAAATAATTTAATTAAATCAATTAATTATATTATTTAATTTAAATTAAATTAAACTTTATTTTTGGTGGCTTAAATTGATTGAATTATGATTAAATTGAGGCGGATTGGATTGGACCCAGCCCTGGCCTGACGAAATCTGACATACAAGGACAGGGCCAAGGGGTCAGCTGATATAAGAGATGCTACGTCCTCAGGGGTATGAAGACTGTTCAAAATTTGCAAATACAATTCGGGCGGAAGACCGCGTAAAGTCAGAGACGAGAACATCTGTTTGTGTGAGGCCACATGCTCGGATGAATGCTGAGTCGACATTCTCAGCGGGAGAGGAGAGTGAAAGATGAGCACCGAGTTGGTGGGAATTTGAAACCAGGAAGCAGCAGAAGTAGCGAAGTTGTGGAAAGGACACGTATTCTCGGACTGCGATGACCGATTCAACCTTGTGGGAAGGCTGGTTCTGAAGATGAATATTGACTTTTTCTGAACTTACAGTTCGCAGGTGCGGCGTCTTTAATCTTTTACTGCAGTTCCTGGAAATTGGAGTTCTCTGCAGGTTCTGTGCTAATTTCTCGGATCGTTGCGTTTGTTAAGCCTGACTCAAAATGGTTACTTTTTGGGCAATGATGTGAAAGTGCAATGCAATTGAGTCATATTTCCCTTTTTTTTTTTAAAAAAAAAAAAAGGCCAGAAGCTTTTGGAGTCCAAGATAACCTATCTGCCTGAGGTTAATCAAGGCGGGCTTTTGCGATCAGAGACCAAACAGATAATGCACTGGACCTTTTTGAATCTATTTATGCATCAGAAATTCATAAAAAAATTTCCGGGACGTTGTTTGTGTCAATTCTTTGTTTTGTGATTGAGGCTCTCTGCATTCTTTGTGGAACTGGCAGCGCAATTGCATTGTTGGCGCGACGGAACAACGGAACATTTTTACGTATTGAGTTCGCTTTTGGTATTGGTAAGATGCAAGGAGAGTCAAGAAAGCGCTTTGGAATTAGATATTTTGGTGCACAGCCTAAACTATGTAGATGAAACCACATCGATATGCGCTTTCTACGGGGAATCCGCTCGTTATCTCATCTTTCTTGCCGATATAATGAACAAAATAAGTTATTCTAAACCTGGAGTAGAGTTTTGGAACTCTCCAATTTGACTTAGAATACTTAATTTGATGAGATGAGTTTGATGTGAGTATCAGGCTTAGAAAATAACAGGCCCCCAGCTTGAACCAGGGTGGCAAAAAGAACGAATTAAAATACTAAAAAAAATACTAACACCAGAGAGATTAGTATGAGTGTTAGTATTAGTATTTAAAATTCGTAATAGTCCCTAGTTTACTAATTAGTATTCGTATTCTTTACAACCATGGCTTGAACCCACGCGCGTTCCTATCACCAACTCAGGCTGCCTTGGCCAGCCTCACGCCTGATTTTACATTCATATACTGTAGATTTAGGAAAGAGTTGGATCTAGCCGTCACTGCCCTCAAAAAAGTCTGCAGAGGAAGGGACCTGAAGCCTGGTGCCTATAGGGAGACCGAGAGAACCTTTTCCTGACCGCCAACACGAAGGTGCACAGGATGCACGAGGCCCCAACGGGCTTCACGTACCATACAGAAGAGGGCAGCTGACTTAGTAAAGTATCCGACTGCAACAGGACTCGAAGCCACGGACCTAACTAGCATCCGGCCATGGCGCAGACTTTTTGAGAAGCGTAGAAGTATTTATTATTTTAACAAATAAAAAGACCTGACTATGGTACAGAGCCTACTCTATGATCTATCTTACATATTCTACACTCTATGTCTATGCCCTTTACCTACTGTACATTGTTGAATTCTGTTTTCTTCTTTGTTTGTTGTCTAGTGACTTGTCGGTCTGTCTCTCAACTCTATTCTGCTCTCCTCATCTGAGTTATTGATCTTTGTAGGGGGATGGTCCAGAATCCCCGTATGCATCCTGGCCATGCGACTTGGGTATACACCTCCATGGAAATCAAGAGGAGTCTCTTCGACCAAGTACATCCACCAGTAGTAGACGCCGCAGAACAAGCTGCCTCCGATAATGTTACCAAGGAGAGCAGGGATAATGCCTTTGTGCATGATTAGCTCCATTCTACAAGGAGAAGTGTGGATAAACCTACCTTTCCAGATGTACAGGCCAACGGTCAGGCCAGGGGTACCCAGCCAAATTCCCAGCGGCATGAAAAACATGTTGGCCACAACGTGGTCGAATCCTAACGCCACGAACGCAAAGGTAGGCAGCCACATGCCAATGACCTTTGACGTCACGTCCTTTCCTTGGGTGCCAAGGAAGCATGCGAGGCAAACGAGCCAGTTGCATCCAATACCGCGGATGAAGATTTGATGCATCTGTGGTGTGATCTGCTTTTTTGTCGTGAAGGAGATGACTTCCTCCTTGTACACTTCAGACTCGAACAGGCCTCCATCTAAATGTCAACGTGTTGGCGTGGCTCATGAAGAGAATATCTACAAGATGATGGATACTTACATCCTACAAGGATGGCCATGACGAATAAACAGCCCAGGAGGTTTCCGAAGAAGCAAAGGAACCAGTGCAGTAGCATGCGCCATATGGAAAGCCTTCGGCAGAGAACTGCTACTAAGGTGTACTAAGCACGACATTAAAACGGGTCCTGACGGCACCAAGGAGTAGATGTAGAGCCAAGAACCCACCATATTTGTCGACGTGAACAAGTCGGCGCCAGTTAATATTACTATAACCAAGCCGAGAGGGAAGACAGCGGCGCCGATGATTTTGATCAGACCAGGCGCGTTCTCCTGATACCATGGCGCCGTCAGTGCCGTCAGCGATACGGCGCATCCAAAGCTCAGAATGCATCCAGCCGAGATACCCGACAGGAAGACCTTGTCCGGACGCGAGTTTCCTTTCTTCACACCAGCTCGACAGACGAGCTCGGCTGTCTCTGCAGGCGTGAAGGCCGCCATACCAGCCAAGTCTATGGTAGGGTTGGCCATGATGTGTTAGAGAGGGAGTGGTGGCTCGTGGTGTTGTGGCGTCGACTGGGTGGGAACAGGGACGAGCAGGATCCTGGCTCCTTTTTCAACAGGCAAAGAGACTCACTCGCGCACCTAAATGCGTGTGACTGCAGCACATTTCATGTTCCCAGAGATGCCGAGCTGTTCCCAAGATACCGAGCAATATCGAGAAAAGACCGCGAGGGGAGGGTCCACATGGTTAGGTAGGTTTTAGTCTTTGCGGCCAGACTGGGCGACTCACACTTTGCGCGCACGTCCCACAAAACTCATGATAGGAAGCCCTTATCTCTGACGCGGTGACGGATCACACGGGGCGTTTTTGGTGTCCTTTTCTTTTTAATCTGCCCCTCGCGTCCTTGAGCGGCTCGGGGTGACTCGGCGTGTTCATGCTGCAAAGACAGCTTCTCTGAGAAGGTGAATCTACGACTGCGATATGACTCGATGCCTAACGACACGAGATAACCGGACGCGCGTGTCGAGGTCGCTGACCTGTGGTATGATCTAAAGTTGTGGAGTTGTGTGGATAAGGAATCAACCTTAACCGCCGATGTGGGACGTTTTGGTGGGGGTGACCCAATTGTTAAAGTGAGGCAGTAATCACAGCTACGAGGAGATGAAGGCGATGCCGATGGCTGCAACTTGTTTCGGCGCAAGCACAAACGCTCTTGGCATTGAAGATGAGCCTCAGCTTCATGGCTGTGCAAATAGATCAAGTTTACTTTGGCCTGTCATTCCCAGCGCGTGTTAGCGTGTGTGAGAGAATGCTGGGCAGACTTCCAGATTGCATCTGGAATTGGCCCACGTCACATGCTAATGACAGGATAAAGTTTTCATCTACGGTTATCTATAAGGGGCAAAAACTTAATTGTGGTGGATCAATCGCAGCACTGTTTGGCCTCACATTTAAGGCGCGATTGTGGGAGCACGGCGTTCTCCCCGGATATCTCAATCTCCAGATTATGCTTAAAAATTGGGTATCGGCATTTGGAATCGGTCCACAGCCCAGCGCACTCCGCACCTCTTCAGTCGCATCGTGCCACGCTGATGCCATCAACCAATGATGCGTTCTTTGTCAACAAGGCCCCATCATCCCCCCAGGATGACTTCTGTTCGCCATGCAACTTGGAGGCTACTGTGAGTTTGCGGTAGATCGCCACCAGCCATGTTGCACGATATGTTTCTGCATCGCAGCAGGTTGCGGGTCCCCGATGAGAAGCTGCGGGCTACGATTGGCTGTTGTAAGCACTAGACAAATTTTTAGTGAGGCTGCATGTTCGGCGCGTCACCATTAGCTTCCTTCGGACACCTTGTCCAGACCCGAAGCTTTCGGACTGTCTTCCCGGGACACCAACGAGCACGCAAATCATCCATATCGGGATCTGTCCGGGTTTAGCGGATGCCGCCACAGTCAAAAGACAGATGTTTTCAACTGGGTTGCCACCATTTCCGAGGCTAACATTCGGTGCCTTCGGGTCAACCGATTGCTGGCCCGTCTTGGCGGGGCTTGGCCTTTTGTCCGTTGTGGAGTCGATTTTTCTCGAGTCCATGCTTGACTACACCTACAGGCATCACATACTAGATTTACATGGCTTTATCACTTGAAGGGGAATGTGTTGATCAAGAACTTTGTGATGAAGACTGAAGACTCATGACTACTACTGTCAGTGAATGTGACGTAATACAGCCTTCTCCAAGGCGGCTGAAGCAAACCTTCCGCGTCAATTGTCTCCGGCATTCAAATTGGGTAGAGGTACCCAATTGACAAGACTGCTAGAAGATGAATCGATATGAGCGAGGCTCTCGACACAAGGACTAAGTTGGGAAAGGCGCGCCTCGTGAGGTGTAACATAATCGTTGATAGGGGTAACGGCTGATGTCAACTAAGGCCTCAGTCTCTAGGCTGCTTCTCACCACGTCGTGGCAAAACTTAGTTCTTTTGCCATCCGAGGAAGAAACTCCAGGTGGTATGCAGGTCTATCACACGTATATAAACACAAAAAGAAATGCGAAATAGGCGAAATGATAGATATAATGTCACAACAGCATTGACTGTCTCTTTGAGTGCCTGTTTGCGTGCACAGATGTGCAACTGACTCTAATTCCGAGAGTATCACTCCGTTTTTGGTGATGTGACGTGATATAACATGATGAAACCTCTTGGGCCGACGTCATTTCGTTGTGAGATTGTGATATGGGAAAATGACAAGCGTGAAAGTGATCAAAAATGATCTCCCCACTTTGGAAGTAAGGCAAAACAATTACGTAGAACTAACCGACACATTTGTGATTCTTGTTGGGGCAGATAAGATGAAAGAATGGATGTATCTGGGCAAGAACTACTAGCTGTGAAGAAATGAATGCAATCCTTCTTAGTTCGACTCGACACTTTATCGAGAAAGGCCCACGTGGCATACTGCATGTAGAGACGAGAAACCTGGCCTATAATTGTACTTGAGATCTATGATGACAAGTCAAACGCTCCATATTCTCTCATGCCCCCGGTATAAGGGCAGTAGAGGCGCACACGTGAATCAAGGAAATGCGGAGGGTTTGGTGTCTTCGGTCCGAATGATTTGCGAATTGTCTTGGATTGTGCCGTGAATATTGTTGGGAACGTCTGGGACAGAGGGGACCAGACCATGGAGATTGCTGCCCTATAGGCCGTACAACGATTTGAATGGGATAATCTGAATAGCCAAAGGGGACTCAATGCAAAGTATAAAAGGCTCATTCTCAGAAGCATTGTGGGACGATTTCTTCAGACCTCATACACAGTACAACCAATCCCACCATTATCTTTTATAATTGAAGAAAATCAACCAATATGAAGTTTTTCACCCTTTCTATCATCATTGGCCTTTGTGGCCCTGTCTTCTCCGCCCCCGTCTCGGGCGATTCGATGACTCAAAGAAGTGAGCCAGAGCCACACATGTTCCTTTTGACACGCGGAGTTGTGAGAACCATTTTGGACGAACTCGATGCAGGCTTGCCAGAGGTTGAGGCAGGTGTGGACAGCTCTGCGATCAGTGCAAAGGAAACGCGTGATGAAGCCAAGCGATCCATTGGAAACGTTCCGCCACTTCTGTGTGCTCCGGGCTCCAGGCGAAACATCCTTGGCCAGTGCGAACGACCATTCAGAATTTGGTCTCGTGCTAAAGGAACCTCTAACCTGCTTGGTGAGGAAAAGCGCGATGAGTAGAAAAGAACCGTGATGAACGGCAGGTGCTTGCTTGTGCCTTGGGCTATGCATTGAGGCTTGGTTCATGTGCACCAAAGGTGTGGTTTTAGAGCACTCTGTCTGGTCGTGCTCGCGGGGAATTTGACTCAGATCCACAGGGGGTTCGGTATGAAAGCCGCGATAGCAACAATAACAAAGACTGCGTTTTCCTTTCCGCACGTAATATTTTATGTCAGCTTTCAGACATCGGTACTAAGCTAAATCTATTGCTGATTCAAGCTGACATGACTGCATACCAATCGAAAAGCCAAAAGAAAAGAAAATACAGATGGTCTCGTTTGAGGGATCAGATGATGACATGGACATGTTCGTTCCTTTTTGACTTACTTTTTATCTACTTCTTTATCGATCTCGAGGTGTCGCACCAGTCAAGCACAGTATGCTAGGCCTGTTCCGTCTCTCAATTCCTTCAAAAACCAGGTTGCTGAATCAATAAGTGTGTCTTGTGAACCCTTCAAGAGCATGAAGCTGTTCTGGAAACCATTTAACAAGTAGCATTTCGAGTCCATGCATGCAGTCAATATGTCCTTCTCCTCCTGATTTGGCAAGCGACTGTGAATTTGGGCAACAAAATGTTCTCGTAAGACAGCGTTCTCAGCGTAAAGTTCCTTTGACCAGGATACATCCTGAATATCCTGAATAAAAATTGGGTATTTGTAAAGATAAGAGACTGGGCCACTGTATGCAAACTCAAAATCGATCAACCCGGTAAGCTTTGGTCCAGAGCCATCTGGTACATCTAGGAAGAGCATATTTTGGCCATCAAAGTCGGCGTGAATCGTTCGAAACGGCGGGTCGAGGTAGGGACAGTGATTTTGCCGCTTGTACAAGCATAATTCTGTTCCAATTTCCCTAAACACCCTGGCCAATTCTCGCGGTTCAGTTGAGTCCAGACGGGCAAAGGACTGGAGGTACTCCAGTGTTGAGTCGAAGGGTCCTTGGGGAGTCTCATAGCAAGGACTGATGACGGGACCGATGCCGCCATCTTGCAAGGAGACTATTTTATCGAAATGAAGAGATGAGAGCTTGACAATGACCGATGCAATCTCGCACAAAGCAACCTTTTTATGCTCAAGTGACAGGCGAGCCCAGCCCTCATAGAGATGACGACCTGGAAGCCTTTGCATCAGCACAAACGCAGCACCGACTTCATTCTCAGGATTTAGATCCTGATAATGAATCTCTAGGACAGGAATGTCGGTGTGTCTTTTAAGATATCGAATTGCAGCAATCTCGCTTTCCTCCTTGGCCGTCTCTCCTTTCACGCGAGCAAATCGAGCAATACAGGTGTAGTTAGATCGGGCTAGTGAGTCGTTAAGAGCCTCATCATTTGCTTCAAACTGAAGGGCAAAAATCTCATGCCGTGAGCCTCTCGTTAGTCGCTCAGCGCGGACACATGTGGCATGGAGAGTGTCCGTGGCAAGCTGCATCAGTTTGTCGAGGTTGAGGTTGAGTTGAGGGGGTTCATCTGAGTCATATTCTTCGTTTGCGCTTGAGTAAGAGGACATTTTACCTCTTAAAAAATGAACTACAAAGTTTGAAAATAGGTTGGTGCTGAGAAGTTAGGCAGCATCAAAAACGACACAGAAGGGCGGTCAAACCAACACGATTAGTCAGCAACCATTGATCGAGAGCGTTTGTCAATCCATAACCATCGCGTTTAACTCAATGAGATTTGTTTTTTGCTCGGTAATTCTTATTATGGAATACTAAAGTCATCTAATCAAATCATCCTCTCCTGTAGATGAAGAGGGCGACCATTCCCTCACACCATAAGAATAGGCTGAAGTACA
The DNA here is from genome assembly GCA_022837005.1 of Calonectria pteridis. Lineage (NCBI taxonomy): Eukaryota > Fungi > Ascomycota > Sordariomycetes > Hypocreales > Nectriaceae > Calonectria > Calonectria pteridis. The sequence continues at coordinate 21,262 of JAKZGU010000254.1, read as the reverse complement.
ACATTGGCTTGGGGCAACGACAATGGTCTCACTGAATGAACCTAAAACTGCGGCGTAGTTCATACCTATTGAGGATTGATTGAAGTGACTAACTCCTCGAATCTGGTCTTAAAGTGCCCCATAATTAACAAAACCTTCCATCAAACATAAAATTCATCTGTAGGCTGGCAGGTGAAATTGATACGTGGCCACTCTCCTTTCATAATGCGATTTAATTTTCCACCTTTTACGACCATCCAAAGTGCAAATGATCCTTTGCGAAGCTTTCATTCTTCTTGAATTGACTCGCCAACAACTTCTTATCTTTGTGGCGCAGGTGCAGCGGCTGAATGCAATGCCACCACTAACCAGTGTAGGCGGTAACTCTGCACTAGAAATTGCGAAAGGAAAAGCAACAAGGGCTCGTGGATGATGGCATGAGTGATCCGTTCGTCATCATTGCATCATTAGTTCTCTCGTCAGCAGGTGCTCCCACCAATTAGCGTTGTATAGAGCGGCTAGCTTGAGTGATTTATTAACCGGGAGGAAAGTAGGAGGCCTAATGATTTTTTGGAAGGGAAGTCTTTCAGATGATTTCAATTAGCACCAGGTGTCGCTTGGGCCTATTTATAATTGCACATTTTCCCAATGCGCCAGAAATAGGCTCCATAGCGTAGGACCTCTAGCCCTACTTTGCCAAAGGAACTGATGACTCCGCGGCATTGATTCATTCTCTTCCATGACTAGTTTACATGCTGCGCAATCTCAGCACCCCTTTGGACTCTCCTAATTAGTTTCATGGATGTGAGGAGTTTTTCTAGCTGGGATCTGACACTTTAAGAACGAATTTATCACAGAACTTATATCATCTGTCGACAGTCTGTTTTGCGATGGGAGGCTACGCCTCTCTCGTGTGAATTCTGCATTGAAGCCACGGCATACACGATCCCAACTAGGCTGAGTGTGCCTTGTGGCGGTCCAATTCCATTTAATAACCTACAGGACTTTTTAGATTGCAGGTGCAAGCAATATTACATTTGAACGACCTTCGTGTCCACAGTAGCAAATTGTCTAATATCTTCAAAAACACAGTCCGCCCAGACTATGAGGGATTTCTTCTGCTAAGCATTCCAACTGAGCTCACTTGCAGATATAATTCACTACAATCATAGGAAATCAGCTGAAAAGACAATAGCTCCCCAGGGTTAAACAAGATCAATACTGACTTGAGTTTATTTCCATAGCATGATCGATGGCCTGAAGTGGTAATATCTGAGTTGCCTGAGAAATACACTAATGAAGCGCCTTATTCCTCGCAGCCGGTTGAAACGACCAAGATGACACATGTATCGCCAGATACATCCCCCTTTGCATCGTTAAGCCCCGATAATAGTCCAATCTGTTTTCATGAAGATGACAAAGCTTCAACAAAGCCTATTAGTTTTGACAAACGCATATACGGACTTCCTTTTGCCATTTTTATTCCATCACTCATCGTTGTCCTTCCTAGTACTACAACTATCGGGCTGCCAGCAGCCATTGTGAAAGTCACATGTGATCTAAATTCAGGGATGTCTCAATACGAATCTCAAAACTCCCTTACAAGCAATACCACCACAGATGGATGTTCGGATAGCGGAGAAGGCGCAATAAAAAGTTATACTTCTATAGGTACGTTTGCATCATTTTACAAGTGCAATGGGTGGGCTTTTCTGAGCAACTAAAATTGAGTCGTCTGCCTGCAGCGTATCCTCTGAATCAGTACGAAATCCACTGTGATCAGGACATGTCAGCGGGCACTGGCGATCTTTTCACCACGTTCTCCGGCAGCTTCAATCACTGCATTAAGGCATGCTCGCTATCGAATCACAATTCCATGAACACAAGCTGCCGAGGAGTTGCGTTTATTCCTGACTTTAGCAATATTGCCGTCGCGAAGATGACTGCGAGAGGTGATCTGGCTGCCGACTGCTATCTTAAGCAAAATAAAGAACCGTTCTTTACCCCTGGGGATGGGTTTTCAATACACAGCGCTCTTCTCCAATAGCTTTTAAATCGTCGACCCACTTTGGCCTCGAAGTTGGCGGAAATCGAGGAGTCGTGGGTTAGAGCAGCAGCTTTTTAGTGTACAAACACATTGTCGTAACAGGCTGCTACTCTCATGACGTCAATGCGGACTAGCCTAGGTTGTATGTATAATACCCTGATGTCTCTTTTGTCCTTGACTGCAACTTTACATAGACCTCTTTTGATAAATCCTTATGGCTCAGCCCAAAGCTAAAGAGATGGCAATCATATCCTCCGGAAGGCTAGCCCAATTTGGTCGAGGTAGCGCCAACGCTTGTGGAGTGGGTCGAAGTCAGAGCTTCAACATCCACACATGCGCCTATCATGAAACAGTGTAAACGAGCTTCTCCCCGCTAATGGGCCTGAGATAGTCCTCCGTATCTTCCCGATCCTTTCTATCAGCCTTGAACCCGCCACTAAGAAGCTTGAACCCATCCAGCGGAATTTTCTCCAAGCCCCCAGGCATGACGCGAACGGGGTTTGGCTGCAGCCTGACTTGGCCCGTCTGGGCTCCCTGGCTAAGATATTCGTACAGGGCGACACAGAATGCACGAGCCTTGGGGTTGGCAGGCAGGGTCAATCCTGGATGGACTCTCATGTTAGCGAATTGATCGCGCCGTGGCATGGCTGTACTTGCCGTGATACTCTACTTCCACGCCAAGCGCCTCCCAAACAGCGCCAAAGATGGGCTTCGTCTTAAGCTTTGCGGGATCAAAGCCTCCAGCGGCTGGTGCGCGGAAAATTGCAAACTTTCCACCAGGGCGGATCACTGAATCGGTTTGCTCCACCGTTGAGCCCACCGAAATGGCGTCAATGGCGTAGTGAACTCCCTCGCCCCTGGTCGCTCGAAGGACTGCCTCGGGCCACTGGGGATCGCGGTAATCCACTAAAAGGTCATACGAGTATGGTGCATCAGACAAGAGGCCATGTTTCGAGGGACTAGCAGCTCCGATGAGTCTTATCTCCCTACCAGATGTCTTTGCAGCGAGCCTGACGAATTGGGCCGTGTAGAAGCCTACAGAAGAGACGGCGCCGTAGACAAAAACATTCACCGGTCCATCAACTTCAGCGTCCAGAGACTTGAAGCCCTCAGTGTCATAGAAGGGGCACGGTAACTGCAGGCGCTCGAAGATGCCTTGGGCAGCAGTGACACCGCACAAACTGATGCTTGCAGCCTCATGGAATGATATGCCGTCCGGGATGGTCCAGGTAAGGTCATAATCGATGACAAGGTACTCTGCAAATGCACCAGGGCGGTCATTGACTGAGTTAGCTGGTCACAGTGTCAGTAATGCTGGGCTCACAACTCGGCCGCTGCCGACCAAAGCACAATGACTTGCCTCCCTGTAAAAATCCGGCGACATGTGCCCCGATTTGGACTCGTGGGTCATCGAGGCCAGCAAGGCTCCTTCCAGCCTCAATCACCTCTCCAGCAAAATCGGACCCTAGCACCCGCTTTTCTTGTGCAGCTATGGGATTGACCGCATTCATGAAATCAACGTGGTTCAGCGCCACGGATCGCACGCGGACGAGGATATCTTTCGGTCCGGGCTTCGGTTTCGCCACGTCCTCAACTGACATGGATCTGTCGGCAGGTTTTAACACGAGAGCTCTCATAGTCATGATGACGGAATGTTTCACTGCTGAATGCGAGGTTTCAGTATTGAGTGGTATGAAACTGTGTGCCGATATGGAGAACACGGGGAAGTCTTTATATAGACGTGCCCAGAACGACCATGACATCAGAACCAAAGCAGCAAGTGAGATAACATCAGAAGCTAGCGACTAGATCAAGTGATCACATGCAACCAGGGGGGCTTCATAGACCAAGCGTGCTTAATCAGCTACCGAGCCGACTTTTGACATGAGAAATTGATTATGTCGATCAAGGTTGAATGAATAAGCAGACCTGTGTTGGGCGGTCCACTGCTGTTGAGGTTTCTAGAAATTCTAGTGACCTGTCAATCGGAGTTAAAATGCCTAGCTCCGCGTACAGTTTTATTGAGAAAGCTTACTAAAACGGCCACATCTAGCCGCGATTAATCTGTCTCGAGGGTGGCATACTAAGCATTTTTGTGGCGTGATAAGGTATGTGGGTGAAAATTTCATGCGGAGGATATTTGGATTTGTCATGGAAGAATTATCCACATACAATCTTAAGATGTAGCTCTCAAGGTGCCTTGTCAAGCCGAAACCTTGACAGCCGACTGGTTTGAAACAGCCGACTGAAAATAGGCTAGATCAGGAGGTAATCTGATTACGGGTAATCACGGGCCACGATCGGTAAGCCGGCACGAACTGGGACGCATGGAACACGCACTAGACCACTGTTCCGACCCTGCGAAAACTTTTTTTTCTGGCTTATTAATTGCGAAGCTTTGGTCGATAGGATGACGAAGTGATCAGGCCATGAGATTGTCAAGATGAGAGTCAACGCCAACCAACATGTGGGACACTCCCCGTGCTCTGAGCAGCCTAGGATATGGCATCTCTGACTACCTTACTGGATCCTAGGAATGCCGCAATATGGTATCCTACAGCACTCCGGAACGGTTTCCAAACATGGCTAGGTTGCTTACCAAGAGACAGCTGAACTCAGGGAGAACACAAGAATATAAACCATCATAGCATCAGCCTTACCTTGCTTTCTCTACCAAGCTTCTCTCCAAATCAACTCATTGTTAACTTTCCATCATCATGTCTCCTATCAAGAACGTTGCCATTGCCGGAGCCAACGGTGATGTCGGCTCCGCCGTCCTCAAACAACTCGTTGCTTCCAACAAATTTAACATCACCGTCCTCAATCGTATCGGTTCTCGTGTCACCGAGTCTCCAAGTTACACGGTCGTTGAAGTTGACTACGACTCAGTCGACTCTCTGACTGCGGCTGTTACAGGGCAAGATGCCGTTGTATCGACTCTTGGCACGCTCGCCATTGCGGCTCAAATCCCGTTGATCAATGCCGCCGCTGCTGCTGGAGTGAAGCACTTTATCCCCTCTGATTTTGGAGGAGACTTTGACAATCCTAAAACAAGAGCCATTCCTGTTTTCAGGGCAAAGATCGATGTTCAAGAGCTGCTTCAGGCAAAGGCAGCAGAATCCGACATGGCCTATACTTTTATTTATTGTAGTGGGCTTTTAGATTGGGGACTGGAGCACGACTTCCTGCTCCAGATCTCCAATTTTAAGCCCATATTGATCAATGGTGGAGATGCAGAGTTCAGCGCTACATTCCTACACACCGTGGGTGATGCAGTTGTCGGTGTGCTTACGCACCCAGAGGAGACCAAAAACCGAACCATTTATGTCCATGATGCCGTTGTTAGTCAGAAGAAGCTTCTTGAGCTAGCCAAGAGCGTTTCTCCTGAGAAGCCGTGGAGCCCGGAGGTTGTTGACCTGGATGCCATGATCGCCGACTCTGAAAAGAGAATGGCCGCTGGCGAGGTCCACATGGGGGTTGTCATGCCATTCGTGTTCCGCGTTATCATGGACCCATCGTATGGAGGAAAGTTTGAAAAGGTAGACAATGAGCTGCTTGGTCTTGGGTTTGCTTCGGAGGACGACATTCTTGAAGCCGTGAAGAAGGCCATCAAATAGGACTCTTAGAGTTGTACAAAGGAGATAGGATAGTGGAATATGGCTGATTATTCTACAAACTCTTACACATGAATCCTGCGCTCTTTCACATCAACCATGAATATGACATTGTTCATCTGGCATTTTAAGAACGAATACCATTGCGTTTCCGCATCGCGATTCGCCCGCTGGGACTGCGGGGACAGGCGCCCCATCTGACCGTGTTGGGAACATTCTGAGTCAGATTTTTGGCTTCAAGCTTGAACTTGGGAGCAGGTATCATGCTTACTCAGACCTGTTTTCCAGCTTCTAAATTGCCGATGGACCCGTGTTTGCATATGCTGTCTTGTCAATCTGGGCTTCGGGCCTTTAATTTGATTCGAATCCCGCTTCGAGGCTCACCCTTCCTTATTGCACGTAAGAGGAACTCAGTCGAGCTCTAAATCCCGTTCACGTTTGTTTCGAAAGGATTCTTGGCGCCAGAAATTTCCCAATACAGCTGTTGATCTCTACCGGAATTCATAAATCAAGCTTATCTCAGCCCAAAGGTAATTGATCATGGTGCGTCACTTGTCAGTCCTATGGTCGACGTCACTCTTCTGAGGCTTCAGTACTCTGGTGTGAATATGAGACAACAATTTTTATGAATAAATTCATGTATAAATACCATTTTTCAGGCGATGCTCTTAGCTCATAATTCTCCATATCTTTCTGCGCCCAATCCCCAATCCCATCCATACACTCGAAGCCTTACTCTCAATATGCAGTTCGCATTGTTGCCGGCCATCATGGCCATTTCTTCTTCATTTGCTTGCGCCTTTCCAAAGCGCGATGGCAGCTCCTCGGGACCGACTCTCATTCTCGGACCCGAAGGCTCAGACCCGGATACCACTGCATATTATGTGAACCACTTTGCCTTAAACGTCAACAACTTGGAACGAAGCTTGGACTTTTACACGAAGGTTTTTGGGATGCGACACATGTTCACCATGCCATTGACTAAACACTTGTCAATCACGTACATGGGTCACAGTCGCGGTGGGAAAAATGGCACCGCCTATCAGACGACCGAGGAGCTCATTCGTTATAAGAATAACGCTCAGGGCATGATTGAATTGGTCTACTTCAACATCACGCGCGAGGATACCCCTGGTCCCCCGAAGCAGACAAGCACTCTAAACCATATTGGCATCATTGTACCTAACACGACGGAAACACAAAGTCGGCTCGAGAAATATGACGTTGAGATTTACAAAAAGGTGGGGGATCCTTGGCCATCAGAGGGTCCTTTGAGCAATCCATATAGTTTGGGAGATGCTTCAAATCTCAGTGCTGAGGACTTTGACGAGATCAAAAAGGCCATGGGAGATGTCAACATGCTCAACATTTTCGCGGCTGATCCCGACGGTAATCTGTTGGAAATTTTGCCGTTGGATGAGCAAGGACTGTTTGATTAGACAGTGATTCTGTATTCGAATACATTCCAGTTCGGCTGCATGCATACGACCTTTACAAGTATTTTCTTCTGTTTAATTGATGGACAATAAGATGCGACAATGTCAATGGAGAGGAGAAATAACCTGAGATAGCGATCTCACACATATATCGATAAACCCAGACTTCAACCAAAGCATGAATCGGCCTTACCCTATACCTCGAGGCCTCTTCTGCTCTATCCCACTACCAGTAAAGAAACAGAATTTTGCACTCGTTTCATTACAGTTTGCGTGTGACATCCTAATATTGGTGTGAGAACCTAAGCCCATGGATAAACTGTGATTGCCGATCAATTGTGCCCGCAACGCGAAACCCTGAGAGTACCTGGTGGACTTGATGTGCAGCACAGGATAATGGATTCAATCAGGCTCATTTTCCTGACTGACAAAAGCTTGACTTAGACGCATGGAAAAAGTGTTAGCCATCGAGTCAGAGCATGTTATTCGATGACAGCTTGGATGACGGGCTGACCACAACTGACAGCCTTGGGATTTGCTGCCTGAGGCATTAGCCATCTGCAGAGGCTGTGCGAACCAACATGTGACTGGACGTGTGACTCAACAATGACTCCCTTAGCTTTGACTCTAATCTGGCCCTATAATTCTGGTATAAGTATTGAATTACTTCTAACTTAGATGCTGTTTTTGTAAAACGCAGTCGCCGACTGAAAAACAAGATGGCTTCAGCCTCACCTAACCCTGCGACCCCATCGGGGCACAATGCTTACCCCACTGCGTTTCCACACTTGAATCCTTTGGATAAATTGCGAATTGCAGTTGCTAATGACCTATCTACCGTCTCGGGTGTAGATGCCAATCTAATTTTCGATAGTCTCGATCGATCCTCGTCTACTAACAAGGGAGACTTGATCCTAGCTGTCCCTCGCCTTCGGGTCAAAGGCAAGCCGCCAGCTGAACTTGCCCAGGAACTTCTTGCAAAGGCACGGTAGATCATTTAATTGTTCCGTACTTGACTGACACGATCCAGTTAAAACAGGACCAGGGTGCACTTGTTCAGTCCCCAACGGCCGACGGTATTTTTCTCACTTTCAACTTCAGCTCCAGCAAGCTTCCCACACCTCTCCTGCCGACCATACTCCAACAAGGAGACAAATATGGTTACAACCCCATCCATGGCCTGCGAGACCCATCGAATCCCGAAGCCGGCAAAAAGACTATCATAGTCGAGTTTTCCAGCCCCAATATTGCCAAAAAGTTCCATGCCGGCCATCTCCGAAGCACCATAATCGGTGGTTTCCTGTCCAATCTGTATGAGAAGTCTGGGTACAATGTGATTCGTATGAACTATCTGGGCGATTGGGGTCGTCAATATGGACTTCTGGCTTGCGGCTGGAAGCGATATGGAGACGAGGAGGCATTTGTGCAGGACCCTATTGGCCACTTGTTTGACATCTATGTTAAGATCAACGCCGACTTCAAGCCCGAGAAAGAGGCCTACAGGGCTGCCAGTAAGCGGGGAGAGGACACTTCTGCCTTAGAATTGAGCGGCCTTCTTGGAGAGGCAAAGGCTTACTTCAAGCGAATGGAGGATGGCGATGAGGATGCTTTACAGTTGTGGGGTCGCTTCCGAGAACTCAGCATCCAGCGATATGAGGAGACATACACCCGTCTCAATATCCATTTTGACGTTTACTCAGGCGAGTCCCACGTCAAGACGGAGTCCATGGAAAAGGCGGAACAGGTTCTCAAGGAGCGACAGATTATTGAGTTCAGTGACGACGCCTGGCTGATCGATTTCAAAAAATATGGCGCCAAGGCACTCGATGTCGCCATTGTTCGAAACCGAAATGGCACATCCAACTACCTTCTCCGAGATGTAGGAGAAGCCATGCAGCGAGATGAAGAGTATCATTTCGATGAGATGCTCTATGTGGTAATGTCTGAGCAGGAAACACATCTCAAGCGTCTTTTCAAGACTCTGAGCCTTATGGGCGAGCCATTTGACGCTCTTTCAAAGAAGATGAAGCATATTAGCTACGGAAAGGTACGTTGAGTAACCTCATAGGACTTCTTTTATCCACTCCTCTTTCACCTTCCCTCCTTTGTCATTCACTTTCCGTCTTCCGTTTACGCAGCTTTTAACCCCCAAACCCACTCTCTGAGTCCGAATACTAACACAAATCTGCCAGGTAATCGGCATGTCTACTCGAGATGGAGATGTTGAGTTTCTTGAAGATATCCTCACAGATGCCGGCGACGTCATGCATGATGTCATGCGCCGAAATGAGCAAAAGTACTCCCTGATTGAGGACCCTGTTCGAGCGGCAGAGATTCTCGGCATAGCTGCCATCATGGTAAAGGATATGTCGGGTAAGCGAATACATGATTACAAATTTGACCTCGAGGAAATGACGTCCTTTGAGGGAGACACCGGACCGTATCTTCAGTACGCGCACGCGAGGTTGTGCTCCATCTTCGAAAAGGTTAACTTTTCTGTCGATGAAATGCTGAAAGCTGATTTCTCTCTCCTTTCGGACTCACCTCATGCCATTGAATTGCTCCGAGTCTTGGCGCAATTTCCAGACATTGTTAACCAGGCGCTCAAGACTCTAGAGCCAACAACGATTCTAACATATCTTTTCAAGCTGACCCACAAGCTGAGCTCAAGCTACAGCCACTTGAAGGTAGTGGAACCAGTCGAGGGACCTGAAATGTCTCTTGCGCGAGCAGCATTGTATTATGGTGCTCGACAAGTGCTTCGAAATGGGATGGCTGTTCTTGGAATCACATTGATCGATCGGTGAGATTCAAGTGCCCGCTTATGTCAAGTTTAAAGCTGATAACCATTTACAGAATGTAACCACTTAGGCCGAAATAGAAGTTGCCCTATGCAGACTAGTTAAGCGATTGAGTTATGAACGCACTTTAATACATAGAATAGTGGTGTTTCAAAACCTGGGGTAGAAACAAGCCACTGGGAGTCAATATTCAGATGGAAGAACCATGATAGCAGCATGCTTATGTAAAGAGTAAAGTAGTTTCCTATACATATGCCTTTACATGTATTCCGTTACTTTACTTCATATACCTTTCATAATATCATGTTTTCGCTGAAAATATGGCCACGACCTATTGCCAACGACTGTTGCATATTTTGCCTCTTTCAGTCAGGCCTCCCACTGGTCCGTCCGAGGCGCTGCGCCACTGAGAGCGACCCAACCAGTAATCTTAGTCTCCCGGATAAAATACCAAATTGAGAGCGTAAAACTAGGGAAACCCTCGCGCTCGTTAGTTGTATCAGTGACTTTTTGGCGTCTCGTGCGTCTTCAGGCGTAACATCTCGCCACTCATAGCGCGGGAATTCCCAGTGGGTAGCTGAAGACATGGGGGCAACAAACCAATAAATGGCATTCAACATCAGATACGTTATCGCCAGAGCTGCCTGTATTGTCCAAGAAGCGTTTCCCATCAGTATCACGGCAACCATGAACATAACAGTTCCAGCCCCGGCGCATGAGACTCACTAAGCCAAAGCCTTGGAGACGATCTTAACACATACAGGTGCGACCCTTCCAGAGTCGACTTGGCGTGTGTTTTTTCTTCCATGATCTGCTTCTCCATTTCTATAAATATTTAAAGGACGCCTGATCTCCGATGTGGTCTGGGCTGTTTGTTCTATAGAATAGGGTTTTTTGAATAGTATGACTTTGATTAAATTTCACCCATAGTCTTGTTCGGTTGGCAAACTTGAAATCTTGATTTGACAAACTACCACTGTGTGGTCTAATGCGTTACTCTGTGCTATAATACAGAATGAAGCAAAGGTTCCGTACCATTCTACTCAAAGCAAACGTTTGCGTTCTGCTTTCCGAGCTGCCTTCCATCGATCGATGTTGTAAACTCCACACTGGCCCCAGATGGGACCATGGTCACCACATAGTCCATCCTCTTCAAGTTCTCGCCGGCCGAGTTTCTGTAGTCCTTGAGTTTCTCGTAAGGAATATCAAGTGTACAATCAATGGTGCCCAAAGACTTGACGCTCTCCGTACCTCGGTTTGGAGGTTCCATGTCCTCGCACTCGTAAATCTTTTCCGACCAGGTGCCGCCGAAGTCCTTCCTGTAAGTGCGGTAATACGACTTTGTGACGGGGTCCTTCTTGGACACGTTTTCTCCCTGAAGGTTGTTAGCGGCGACTTCAAGACCAAATACAATGAGTTAGTGCATACCCTCTTCAGAAACCAGGCCATTTGGTTGTTGGATTTCCAGATACATTCATCTGTGTCCCAAACCTTGTCCTCCTCTCGGTGATCCCGGCTATTGAACCTCTCCTGGTACTTGACACCATAGCTAGCTCTGGAAATAGTGGACGTGACTTGGATAGGTGTCTCCATGTTGGCTAAGCTTTCGTCTCCAGCAATGCCGGATGCTTTGCCCTCCATGAAGCCCTTGTAGACCGCACCACGGCAAATTGCGGTGCGCCTAAAAGATTGTTAGATGTGCAGTTTCATGGAAGAAGTATCAAATATCTTCGTCGTCAAATGGTAAACTCACGGTTTCAATCCGGCGGATTGTAGGACATTGATCCCTGCTAGAGCATCTCTAGTCTTCAAATGCTCATACAGAAATGGGCTTCCACCTAGACCTCCGACGAGGATTATTCCCTATGATTCATCAGCGATGCCCAAGCGTCAGTCCTCTGCGGACAGCTGGATACGTACAGTTACCGAGGACCCCTCCTCTTCAGCCTTGCGGATCTGTGCATCCACCAACTTATCGATGTCAGCGAAGACGCCGTTGAATGCTTTTTCGATATGAGAACTAGATAGGAGTTTTGTTAGTTAAACGATTTTTACTCGTCGTTGGGGTTATAATCCTTACCTGTTGAAGTGGATGCGGCCGTTCTTGATATGTGGCTCTTTGCTTGTGTCGTTTAGACTCTGCTTCTTGAAGGCCTCGGCCGGAATAGCAACGATGTATTCCTTCTTAGTGTTCATCGGCTTGAATTGTGGTTTTATAGACTGCTCCCACTCTCCCTTCATGATGACTTTAATACTTGCCCTGCTGAGCTGATCCCATCCTCGACCCAGTCGGTTCTTGACGATGCTCTCGAAAACTTCGTCGATGAAGATGCCACCACAGAGGCCGCCTATCAAAGTTGGTCAGCTTTTACATGTTATTCTGAGTGATTCAGACAAACCTGTTCCTTCTACTGCCTCGTGCATGTGGATTGGATCAACTGATCCGATTTCGTAGCTAATGAGATCCTAATCTAGTTAGAAAGGTGCAATCGGCGCCATCGGGCAAAACTTACAACTGTGCCTCCACCGGCATCGCAACAAGGTAGACTTCACCCTTCTTCACCTTTCTGCTCGGCTCGCACAAAGTTGAAAGTGCGGCTGCCTCAGGCTCTGGTGCAAAGATCAAGGTCGCCTGACCCGCAGGTCGGTTGTCAAGGATCCCCGCGTTCTTGGCGGCCGCCTCCATGTCCTGACGGGCATATCCCTTCCAAATAGCGGGTACTGTGATGACGACATGAAACTTCAAGGCCTCCAACACGTTCTCACCACGATCCTTGGTGATGGTGTCGAGCACGTGGGCCCAGAGCATTCGGAGGTAATCAGAAATCAAGTCGATGGCCGTCTTTCCCGTCTCGCGCATCATCTTGCGGGCGCGCAAGAGCAATTCGGAAGCCCTCAGCTCTGGAGAAACATCTTCATCATTCAGCAAAAGCAGTTTGAACCAGCGGATGGGATCCACATCGCTGTCGATGTCGTATCCCCACATGATCTCATCATCCTCGTAGTACAGCTCAGTCGGCGCTTTGCCTTCTTCGCGACCCGAGCCAGGCCAGCTAGTAATCAGATTGATCTGATCGCTCTCAAAATCAGTCTTGGTGGCCCATGCCACTCCAGAAAACCTGCCTTGGGTTAGAGTAATGATGCATACAGCAGGATCTGTGGGAACTTACGTGGTGCCAAAGTCAATTCCAATAATGACGAGGTCATTATCCTCTCCCAGCTCCGAGTCGGAATCAAAACCGGAATCAGAGAGTCTAGGGTGGTTGGGAAGCTCGTCGCTGTTTCGCATGTTGATTAGTGATTGTTTGTGTACAGGAGGAGATCGCTTGTGAGATTTGAGTCTCTCGAAGAGTATTGCAGTAAAGTGTTTGATGCGTTTATATCCCGTAATGACGGCTTGGTATAGAAGAATATCACAGCTCTTATATGTAAATATTGAGGAGGCCTCAAAGATAGGATGAGCGTCAATTGTAAGCTACATGGGCCATCGTCCCGTCTCAGCATGAAATGATCTTGTGCACCGCTCGTCATCGCACAGGATGGATCTAAAGCCTTGCTGTGCCTAAGCGAGCACCAAAAAATCATGATCTTCTTTTCTTCTATGCAGGCCGACTCCACGTGGGACACAAATAGAAGCTGAAACAACAGCACAATAGTGGATTGCTGCACAAAACAAGAATCGCCATCAGCCACCAACAGGACTACGCCACCATCATCAGCCTTGTTACCAAGGCTGGAAAGCGGAAATCGGCGCTTCAGCACTTTCCCAGGTGGCGAGTCAAGGCAGAATTCAAGATTGTGATGTCGGCATGTCGCAAGTTATGCAGGCGACGACATGCGCATAATGCACCGCCTGCATGACGTGGTGAAACGCTGGCGAATCGAAAACCCGAAACGACCAACCAAGCTAAACGAGAAGACTGGATATTCTGGAAATCGCCGTCTATCCATAGCGATTCTGAAGAATCAAGGAATATAGGAATGGAAATTTATTTCCGGCATAAGCTCTGACAGGATTGAGTATACGTGTTATTCGGACAAGGCCGACAACCCAACTACCCATTCATGCGATGGCCAAGAGACTATTATGTATTGCCACGAGCATCTGGACTGATTTTTCCTTAGTAAATTCATGCTTTGTATTTCCTATTAAGAACGTCGATTCCCGTCACGTCAACTGGCAGCTTATAATTATCATCCTTCAATTATTCGCATTGCACATCAACCACAAGACACTTTTCTTTCAGTTTACTCTATCAAATAATCAAGCACAAGTCAGCATGGGAGACTGCTACATGCTTGATACCCCAGTGGCCCATGCTACTGAGCCCGTTCCTCAGCAACTCACAATCGACGTCGCCCAACTAGATCAGGTGAAAGGTGATCTAAATGAGGAAATTCAGGCGCGGCAAGATGCGGAGAGAAAGCTCAAGGAGGTGAGCGAGAAGCTGCAAGCTCTCCAGCAACAGCAAGAGAAAGATGTAGCCGAAAAGGAGCAGTTTAGGAAATCATGGAAAAAGGCTGCTGTGGAAATTGACAAGCTTCGAAACACTGGCCAAGAGTTCTACAAGTTGACGGATGAGTATCTCGTTGAACTGGTTTCACAATTGAGATACTCCATTCGCGACTTTTCAATCCAGTATTTTGACGGCCATCCACAAGAAGCTCGCATGAAGGAGCGCACAGGGTGGCTCGATCGACTCGGAGGCCCCAGCCCAGACATGGCTTCCTACTCTCCCATTTCGGGCTTCAGAAATTTTAGTCGCCAAGACTCCATGAATTCAAACGAAGATGCTTTCGAAAGGTACATCAGGAAGAAATACCATGGTTTCCTGGAAAACACGACCTCGGATAAGACCTCCTACGAGCAGTACCTCCAGCATCCTGAGAAGTGCCACAAAATCATTCAGGCCTTCATATGGGAGGTCATCTTGTGCGATGTCTTTGACATGTTCCGATGGATGAGCGAAAAGAATTCCAGTCGGGTTTGGCATCTGAGAAGATTGCTTGCGCCAAGTATGTGGATCTATCAGTCTCCATTTTACTTTTGTTTCATCGCTAACATGCATCTAGAGAACCAATCGGGACCAGCCGGTAAAGTTCGGCCAGACCCTGAAGCAGAGAGAAAGTTCCAAATCTGGAGCGCCACCACGACTGGGCTAATCTTTGACGTTGGGAACCCCGAGAAGGATCCCGAAGCTCGCGCAGCTTGCAAGAGCTTCAAGGCCGACTCTGTGGCAGCAATCAAGGATACCATCATCCACTGGTCCAAGCCGGATAGTCGCGGCTTTGAGGAACAGCTACACATGATTCTGGACAAGGCGCTAGCGTTGGACCAGGAGATCAGCAGGCAGGTTGCGCGCGTGGTGTGGGTGTTTGACTGGGAGCGCACTCCCAAGAATGAGTTCAATGAGACCAGCATGGAACTGGAGAAGGGCGACAAGCTCTCGCCAAAGGATGCAGAGGTGCGGTTTGTGGTCGCTCCAGGTGTGGTCAAGCGAGGAAAGTCTGCTGGAGATGGCTTCAAGAAAGAGACAAGCCTCCTCAAAATGGTGGTATCGTGCGATTGAGCTCTATTATAGAATATTGGATTACTGGCGTACCCGAACTTGCAAAGTTATTCTTAAACGGATAAATTCTAAGAATCGCACGGGAGATGCTCCGCACGAAAGATGCTTTGCAGACATTCCTCACCTTTGTTCCTCTAGAACTAACCACAAATTGAAATATTTTTGTGTCAAATACTGAGTAAGATTGAATATGGGCTTAAAACGCATCAAATTCTCATTTTAAAGCCTTGGATTCAGAATATAAATTTTGATTGGCTGTTTCGTGATAAATTTCCTACGAAACGCGCACGTGTATAGGTTAGGGACCAAAATGCCAAGATGAGGCTCGGCAAACTATTATAATACATGCGCAATGCCGGTCAAGAACGTTTCAATATTCAATGGTATGATACTAATAAATTTTACATATGACTTGTGGTTAATCATTTGTGTTTGTTTTGGGAACTTCGCGTTCCTATCTGTATTGTTCACAGTGACATGTTTTGGAGTATAGGTACCGCACGCGTATCCGTCCAATGAACTCGCCATCATTCAAGCACAAACTTCCCTCTTGCAAATTAAAAAAACTTTCACTTTATTAGGTTAGGTAACTTATTTTAGACAATATTATTTCATTAACCGAGGTTTTGTGATCGGCGATTGACTTTATCTTCTAACCCGGTGTAGGTTTACAACACTCGAACTGATAACACAAAGGTGAACGACGATAAATGTGTTGGTAAAAGTCTATTCGTATAATTATTAAGTACTTTGGAGCTCATCATGGATTCCATCTATAAGGTATAGCTTTTGTCTATCATTTAATCTCAACCCACTCGCTTAACACTTCATGAAGAAACCGTTCCACTCGTCCTCTGCCTCGTTGCAGGTTTCCTTCTGCGCATGAGTGGCACCGACAGTGCATCCCTCATCAGTGTATAGAGTAACTGTGAAGTGTTAGTGATACCCAAGGTCATTTGCGGTTGAGAATACTCACGAGTGCAGTTGGCGTTCAGGTCTTGCACATACACCGACTTGGTGATATCTCGGAGAGGTGTGCATCGGTTCAAGCCGTCTTGGAGGACAGTCCAGATTCCCCAGTTCTCAAGGTAGCAGCCCTGCTGACCAAAAATACGGAAGTCGCCAATGTGGATATCGGAGCGAACAAAGGGGTGGGAGGACTTGGCTGATGCGCCCGCAGCAAGGGCAGCAGCAGAAGCGAGCAGGGCGGTGACGCGCATTTTGAGATTGGTGATCTTTCTTATCAAGGGGATATTAAACTAAAAAGATCGAAGGTGTGAAATGGTGGTGAATTGTAGAATGAAAGGGCTTGGCATTGAAGGGGGATGGAGATTTAAGTAGGCGTGAACCGACATCGTGGATGGGCCACGACCGGGATCAATTAGCGAAGGAAGAGGCGATGGATGCATGGTGGGCCAGGAAAGAAACGAACTAGCGAGCGGAAATCGCGTAGAACTGGTAACGAAAGCGAAAGAATCTCAGTCAACTTGAAACAGCTTCAGCATGGTCGACGATCATTGGGTTTCTGTATTTAGATACGAAGTGACGCAGGCCTAGCGCTATGCATGATTGAGTGTCCAAGCCATCTGAGAGGATAAAATCAGCGGGGCTGGTGAATCGCTCCACTTCAATGTGTGGCTTTATGCTGCGACGACGGCTTGACCGCCCTAACTTGTTATGATCGGTGCATGCGACGGAGTTTCGGCACAGAGTGGCGCATCCTGAGCACGGATATGCTTGTGGCTCGTCGGGCTTTCTTGGGCGTTGACGACAATTATTCCTGCAGATCCATGGCCAAATTACGTCGTTGCATGATCTTCTGCTCGCATTTTGTTCCTCAACTCTAAAAAAAAAACGTGAGTTGAACTCGCGTCAGTAGCTTATCTCTGACTCGGCTCTGAAAATGTAGATGAAAAATACTACCCCTGACGATCCCTCTACGCCCGAGTGGCTCAGAGCTTTGTCCACTATTATCCATAGAAGGTACGTAGGATCGCACTCGTTATTTTACAGCCGATCCTACCATAGTATCCTGGCAGTTGAATATGAATATTTGTTGAGGAGAAACGGAATGGACGGAAGTCGGATCGCACTAGCCTCATGCTACGAGGCGTTGTATTTCCACAAACAAGGTGACGGTGTTTAATTGCGAGCGTTGATCAAACACGTGCAAAAAATCTTCTTGAGCCCACACATAAGCATAAAAACACAACTCATTCGGAAGTATCACGATGCATGACGTCGCATCACCATTGGCCGGCAGTCGGATATACGGGAATACCGGGAATAGGGATGGAAGCATCATGGCAGGTTTTGCCCGCCGTGACGGACGAATTGTCTAACGACTGAGTCACGTGTCGTCTTGCCTCATTTTCTTATTCGCGGGGCCGTCATCTTTGCTTCTGTGTATTCTTGTAAACGGCGTGAACATCGAACAACCACCAGCCTTCATGTCGAAATGGGCGCCAAAACCTCTGAAGATGATATTCCCGGCGGAAATGGTATGAGCAGTGACCATCCCGACTCCCCTGTGATGAGCGCTGACCGGGAACAGGCCGTGGACCACTCTCGACCGACCCCTGCTCCGTCGGCGGAGAACCTCGCGGTGCCCACCTCGGGCGCGACGGAGACGGGAGCCTCGGAGACAAGGGAGGCGACGACGACGACGATGATGATGAAGACGACGCTGGCTCCGTGCCGCTGACGGCCGACAAGAAGAAAAAGAAGAGAAAGCCGAACAAGAAGAAGAACAAGAAGAAGAAGGTTGCTAAAGTGCAGTCATCGCCACCGCGAGTGCCGCTGACGGATCTCTTCCCCTCCGGAGAGTACCCTGTTGGCGAGTTTCTCGAGTACCCCAGCGACTTTAACACAGCGCGCACCACGACCGCCGAGCTGCGCTACCTCGGTCGCAAGCACATTGAGGACCCGACGTTCCTCAATGACTACCGCAAAGCCGCCGAAGTGCATCGCCAGGTCCGGCACTGGGTTCAGGACAACGTCAAGCCCGGCCAGACGCTTACCGAAATTGCAACCGGGATTGAAGATGGCGTGCGGGCTCTGCTCGGCAATCCTGCGCTGGAGCCCGGAGATGGCCTCAAGTCTGGAATGGGCTTTCCCACCGGCCTTTGTCTCAATCATGAAGCTGCGCATTACACGCCCATCCCAGGTCACAAGGATGTTGTGCTGCAGCATCAGGATGTCATGAAGGTGGACTATGGCGTGCATGTCAATGGTTGGATTGTCGACAGTGCTTTCACTATGACTTTTGATCCTGTCTATGACAATCTTTTAGATGCCGTTCGAGATGTAACCAATTCCGGGATCAAGGTACGTAATATGCAATTTCTCACCATAAACAAAAGTATCTGACGGCGTGCAGGCTGCTGGAATTGATGTTCGCATCTGTGACGTGAGCGCCGCCATTCAAGAAGCTATGGAAAGTTACGAGGTCGAGATTGGCGGTAAAACGCACCCAGTCAAAGCAGTGCGCAACATTTGTGCCCATGACATCAAGCACTGGCGTATCCACGGTGGCAAGTCAATTCCGTTTATCAAAAACTCTGATGAGACCAAGATGGAGGAAGGAGAAATCTTTGCCATCGAAACATTTGGAACGACGGGCACCGGCAACCTTCATGATGATGTAAGTTTGCAGACGTGCTGGGCTGTCAGAGAGTCGCGTCTAACAGCATCAATCAGGTTGGCATCTATGGATACGGGCTCAATTATGACGGCCCGCGGCAGGTGGCGTTACCGTTTGCATCGGCAAAACGCCTCCACAAGGTCATCAAGGAACAGTTCGGTAGCATTGTCTTCTGTCGCCGCTACCTTGATCGCCTTGGCTTGGATCGATACTTGGCTGGGGTAAGTCTGCTCGTGGCATGGCAGTGGGAAGACAGATGCTAATTAAGCGAATAGTTGAATTGTCTGGTTTCGAATGGCATACTCGATGCCCACCAGCAACTCGCCGATGTCAAGGGATCGTATTCTGCTCAGTTCGAACATGTAAGTTTGAAACCATTTGCTATCTAGTGTACCGCGCGGAGAACTAATGAGATCTTAGACATTGTTGATGCGGGAGTCGTGCAAGGAGATTCTTAGTCGAGGAAGTGACTACTAATCAGTGCATTGCTCTGATTAGAAGGAAAATTACTGCGATTCTTTGATCGGATCCGGTAGGCGTTTAAACACACCTTTAGCCGATTTTTCAAGGCTCAGAAGGCATTTGTTGCCGTAACAGGCTGCTTCAACACGCCCACATTTACTTTCACCACGCTCGTTCTATGATCTAGTTTAGTCTTGCCTTCTTCGTGCACACAACAAGATTGTCTGCAAAATATACTGTGCAACTACGTCTTGAGGATTCATTCTATGTGGCCATCGCTTAAAGGACACGGGACCCTATTCGTTTCCTGACGGTAAGACTAACCAGCAACGATAGTACCCGGACGGACGAGTGATGACAGAAGAATCCTGATTTTCCTTTGTCTTTCCCCCCTGAGTTCTGCTCATCTTTATTGGGTGCTTATACTCCTTTTTACGATTAAACTTGTGCAAACGGCGAGCATTGATGAGGCCTGGAGGAAACCTCAGCAATGGCTGGATTTACGCATCATGATTGGATCACAGCTTTACCTTTACGACAAGCACTCAGCCATCTTCCTGGCAGCTGGACTCGACTTCGGTATTTCTGTTCCTTATTTGTGACTCATTCTACCCGCCTGGCCTATCACACCCGCATTGCAGGAAGCAGGGATGACATAGAACCATGACAGATCCATTGACCGCCAATCTAGAGACTGGGAGATCTCCATCACCTCTAGAGCCACACCTATAAGCCTCTCTGTATGAGCATCAAGAGTTGCTTTCGGCACCTGGGGACCATTGGATCCGCATCTTTAAAATTGAGCCCAGCGAAAGGTTCTCGGCGCCGGTCGAATGCACGCTTCAACGGGTTTTTATGGATGAAAGGCCAGCCTATGAAACCATCTCGTACCTTTAGTGAGACCCAGCTGTCAAGTCGCTCATCTACGTTGATCAGAAGAGACTACTTATCCCGCAGAGCCTCGCGGAAATTTTGTTATTTTACTTCTAGGTTAAAAAACAAGCGGTTGGCTCAACCGGGTGATCTAGGAGCCGGCCACAAAGGTAACATATAAATAGTATTTAATAGGTTTAGTTATAAAAATCTTATTGCCCTAACCAAAATAATAAATAGCTTAATCTAATATAAACTTTACTCTAATAATTAAAAATATAATTTACTTTTTACTATTTAAGATATCTTTTTTATTTTACTAAGATTAATTAGCTTTAATATATAATAAATATTATTTAAGATTATAATATTTTATTAATATATAGTAATTAAGTAATTTATAAATCTTAGTAAAAAAATATATATTATTAATATTTTTCTTATTAAGTTAATATTTAATATTTATATTAGAATGTTAAATTAATTAAAGAGATTATAGTTATTAAGGCCTAAGGCGCTGGCTAGGTGCCTAGTATAAATATAGTAGAAAGTAAGATTAAGGGTATTATATAATCCTCTTCTAAATACTAAAAGGGGCCTTATTTAGCTAAAATAAATAGAATAATGATTATTATTATAATAATAAGACCTCTAGTAATTATTATCTTAATTATAATCTTAATTATATTATTTAATTACCCTAGAACTTATTTATATTAATTAATAATTAGCTAATTACTTAAACTATAAAATACTATAGATTAATAAGATATTAATTAAAAAAGTATTAAACTAAATTCCTAATAAAGTTTATCTTAATAAATAAAAAGCTTATTA
>JAKZGU010000253.1:0-29908 GCA_022837005.1 Calonectria pteridis | reverse complement strand
AAGATTTTAATTAAGATAATATAATAATCTTATAATTTTATATTTTATTTAATAAATACTATTAATTATATATATTTATATTCTAATATAATATCTTATATATAATATATTTTTATATAATAGAATTAAATTTTAGTTATTTTATAATATTATTATATAATAATATAAAAATATAAGTTATAATAATATTATTTAATTAATTAATTAGTTTTAAAAATATAAATAAATTTAATTAAATTTAATTTTAAAAATTTATTTAATATTAAAATATAAAATATTTTTATTTATTTTAATTATATTTTATATAATATACTTATATATATTTCTATATATATTATATTAGCTTTCTTTATTTTAATATAAATTATCTTAAAATATAGCTTATTTTTAACCTGTCCCGATTTTTGTGGCTATCCCGCATTTTTGTGACCAACCTCGAGCCTGCGAGAGGTTGGTCGGGCGCCCCACCCGACCAACAGGTACATTTTTTGGCACCGCAGATAGTCTAAGTAATTATGATAAAGAAAATAAGGAATAGACATATATAATTAAATGAAAATAATAATCTAAATTATAACGAGAATATAAAATAGTATACAAAAATATAAAAAATTTAAGTAGGATTTTTTTATACAATTTAAATTTCAAGCGCCAATCTCCATATTCACACCGCTCGCTCCAACAGAGAATCCTGGTTTGTGGGACAAGATCAACTTCCAACGCCGCAGCCTTGCCACAACTCCATTGGATTGGGCAGAGTCGGTCCCTGCAGACGAAGGCGCGTATCATCGCCTATGGGAAATATGACGTCATCATGCTCTAAATCCTTCAAGTACCCTATGCGACTCATGAAATGCGGCTAGAAAGCGCAGCATCGAGACATTTCATAATTTTCGGGCGAGATTTGCGTACAGGGTTATCTTGTAGCTCTGTGCAAAATGTCGACCCGACATAAACGATAACATGTGTCCAATTTTATCGTGCGTGACGAATTTTGCACAAACGCGCCCGCACAGGAGACAGTTTCCCTGCAAATTCTTGCGGGACTGTGGGTTATGCCCGTTGATTTGAAGACGATAATGTAATTATTGATGTGTAATATCCTAGGAAGATCTTAGTCATCCAGGTGCACAAGGCCCGATGACTTCTGATAGCTTTCCATTCATTACTATAGGGTACTTAAAATTCGCTGTTGAAAACCTTTGTGGAATGTTAATACGTTGCGTATTAAGGACATTTCACATTCTATTAGCTACAGCTGATGTTTTATTCTCCCCACGAAATAAGTTGAATCAATTTCAGGTCATTGAGGCCTCGGTGTAATTGGTCATTTCCTTTAGTGTGACTGTTTTGTCTTTACACTAGCTATGTGTCTTCCAAATGTGACATACCCAAGAAAGAGTTTGCCCTGGACGCAGACATGATATTGTACATGGCGTCCTGTTCATCAAGTACATATTAGCTCCGCAATGATTGCTTCTAGGAGTCAAGCATTAAGGTACAATCCTGCATTTTGGTGTTCTTGCCTTTAGAGTGTTACTCCAACCTTCCTACCGGTAAAAGAATGCACTGCAACCCAATGACTAGCCGTTCGGTAACGACTGAATCTGTCAATTTTAGCGTAAATGCATTGATAAATGCCTAGAAATACGAGAGGCTTTGTCGAAATCGAGCTTGGACAATATTTGCGTTTTGCGTTCAGTTCCAAGACCTCGGTTGATAGAACGGAAGAAATCAATGAATTAACTAGACTCATTCTAGAAAATCGGTTTGGTGGCTCAGTGACGCGTCTCTGGCAAAAACAGGCAAGGGTGTTGTTAAGGTCGCTTAGGTTAGGTCATGACACTTATCCAAATAGGGCGTGTGCTCCATCAAGTGAAAGGGGCAAAGTGGGTCTTTCCAAGGTGGTAAAGCAACACTTCACAAATGGGTAAATAATTTAAAGACTGTATTCTTCTTTGGTCAATTAAGTAGATCCCAACCCAACTTCTCATATGTAGCCCTAGAAATCGTGGCGTGTATTGAACACCTCGCTATTAAACATTGCCTTGCGCCATGAAAATTTTCTGCTTCAACGGTCGCCAAGCCCAATTTCAATTTGTACCCACCGCCACTCAATAGTGTCAAGCCACATCTTAGACACTTACCGTCTTCGTGATTTAGCGCCTAGCTTCAATAATACACCAGTCTCCCTTCTTAGCAGTGTATATCTAGCCTTTCTCACATCTGTTTTGATTGCAAATTGCTGACCTTCCTGCATCTCCGTCTGTTCCTGCGACATCATGCATCTCCAACATTTGTCACTCGTCTATCCGTTGCTGCTCGTTCAGCTTCCCGTCACATACGCCGGATTGTGTATTCCCAAGTCAAGCACATCCTTGGGAGCTGGATCCACCCAAACTCAGACCAGCGAACATGGTTCCATGGCTACGTCATCGGGGGCTGAGACTTCCGCCACAATCTCAAGCACTACAAGCGAATCGACAACTAGCACAGAGTCTCTGAGCTCTTCTGGATCAACTGAATCAACTGTGGAGTCCATCATCGAGTCGACTACCTCGTCAGAAGCAACTGTGCTCGAAACCCAGTCACCTACCACAGACTTGGCGATTACAATAACTACCACCTCAACGGAGAGCCTGGTCGATACCCCTATGACGACGACATCCGAGATACAAACCACCACCGCCTGCGCGGCTTCTCAACAGACAGAGTGGACTGGTTTATACTTTTACAGAGATTTGATCCTTTACGGAAGCTATGTCGTTCCGAGAAGTGGATCTCCTGCAGGCTATAGCGTTGGGACGAAGTGGCAAAACTCCATCTCTGTCACTTACAAGATCGATTCAGCCACCGGGCGACTTTCTCTGACCAACGGTGACGGCGTCACGTACTGGCTCGGTGCCAACCCCGCCGCTAGCGACGGCTATTACGAGATGACATTTTGGCCGGCTTCAGCAATCGAAAGCGAGAATTTGAGCTACGTCCAGTGCGTCCGCTGCAGTGCAGGGCCGCTTGCCTGCAGCGTCGATGGTACCAGCGACAGTGTCAACTTTATCGCATCGGATAGCAATGGCGCGTTTTATACCTCTGAAGAGCTTGACATCCAGGGATCTGACTTTATTTATCTGGATGCTTATGCCAGCGGTACTCCATCAGCTTAGGAGTAACGTGATCGACTGGATCTCCACTAGTCAGGGTTGTTCTAGAGGATGCGCACAGGTTATAGAAGTTAGAACGATATGTCATAGGACTTTCAAAGAGCGTCTTATGGGCAAATATGTTGCAGTTGGTCAATATTTTACTTTTGAATATATTTTTGCGTCGTCTCCCAGTAAGTCAGGGGATACCAACACGCTCACGCTTACAGTTCACATTAATTACTCAAATACGTTTTTTGCTCATTTTAAAGTCGATTTGTTTATCCCGATACGTACAAAAGTTAGAAAAAAAATTCCCTCAGCAATGAATACTACTAGTTTCGTTGCCATTTTAGAATAGACAACGTAGATCATGTGCGTCCGCCTATTCCTTAGGAACGCATGCCTGAGATGACTTGGCGAATCAACTGTACCGAGGATGGCATCAATCCGGAGACGACCTCCTTCTCTGTAAGCAAAGTTTGCTGCTGCTTCTGAACTTGCTGTTCCTGCAGCTTTTGTTTCTCAACCAGCTCCTGCACCAATGGGTATGCCCATTCCTTCTGATCTACAGCTCCCACCTTGCAGCCGGACTCCAAGTATTTGCGCATCTTGATACCCTCCTCAGACTCCCCGGTACGCTCGTAAAGCTCGGGCAGGCGGTATCGCGGGTCGCACAGGTGCCAAGTCACATAGCCTTGCAAGAATGCCTTTAGCGTGTCAAACAGATACGGATCCTTGTCTTTGAACACAGCAATGATCTGCTGAGAGTCGACGATGGTATCGCGCGTGAGCTTGTCTAACGCTTCCTCAATCGTTGTCTCGTCGCATTTGGCGTAGTTGTTGACCAGACTCGCCTGGTCTCGTGGCTCGTCAAACTCTTTGTAAAAGGACATGAGGTCATTGACAAAGACCATCCAGTTCTCCATCTGTGAGATGACGGCCGTGATCTCGGTGAAGAGAGCCTTTTCGTCAAATTGGTCCTTGGGGAAGATGGACGCTCCGACGCAGTGGCCGAGACCGTTGAGGCGTCGCAGAAAGGTCGGGTAGTCGTACGATCCAGGGAACCCCTGAAAGTTGTACTGCTCTATCCAGCAGCCTTGAAAGACTATCATTATGCTTTGTTAGAACATCATTCCGACTTGACGCAGGAAAGTAAACTCACAATCGGTAATACTGCGGACCATGTTCAATTTGCAGTATGGTCCGTAATGGCTCAAGACGGTTGGGAATTGGTCATTCACCATTTGCCACCAGGGATGCTTCTGCTTTCGTCCAGCCAGAAGGTCATCAAACCATGTCTGCATGGTAGCTTCTGGGTCATCATGGCTGTCATCCAAGACGAGCATGTAGGTGTAATGAATGCTCAGGTCGGCCATGACTTCTGGTGAGGCCTTGGCCCAGCTGTAGACCACCATGGCAACAATGGTCTGTAATGAAGCTTGGAGTCTCTTTGGACTGGCCTTGATGTGCTTCTGTTGGAATGGCTGGGCAAAGTGAGCTGCTGTTTTGGAGTAGGCGTAATGCAGTTTACTGATACGCTCCTCGTGGGTAAAATTGGTATCATTGTATTCGATCGTGTCAAGAAAGCGAGTCAACGCCTTGACATAATACTCGGTGGGGAACTCTTTGTCTGCCATTGCGGAAGTTGTAGGATGAACAACAATCAAAGGGCTTTGATTGAAGACGAAGGATGATGGAATTGATTTCGAAAGCCAAGATGGAGCAAAGTAAAGCATTTAAATTTGAACTGTAGACAAGCCAAACTAATGGGAACTAGTGACATTCTACCAAACAACGCCTAGTGCTGATATCGGACTCCGAAGCATTCATGACCGCACCGGGGGTCTTTGATCCGACTCTATCTCCGTTGTGCCGAGAATATGAACCTGGATTATCTTGCAACTGACGTGTGTTTCGTGTACTTTTGCCTACAGTCTTACAAGTCCCGCCGGGAAAGGCAGCATTGGAAGCCGTACGCGAACAACTGGCCGGAGGTGCTAGGTCAAAGTTTGGCAGATGGGACATTTACACCGAATGGCAGGGGTAGATGACCGAAAATAAGTCGTAGTTTTAGCACTTCATCGCCATGACAGCGCGTCATCGTGTCCCCCACTCTTGATCTCGCCGTAGTTTCGGATTCTTCTCCCAAAACTGTCAAGCTGCCAGTGATAGCACTAGAAAATAAAGTTTAGGAGTCTGCCGATTCTGGGATAACTTGCCGAATGTGTGCTTTCTTCATGGAGGGTAGGGTCAATGTCCCGTAAATGAATATCTTTTTACTGCGATGCATCATTGCTCCAGTCTCATGGGGCGGATGGAGTACCCGTCTAATCTAGTTTCGGTTACCCGATGTGGGTAGTACTTGAATTACGTTAATCCTCCGAGTTTTTGGACTCGGTATCAACAGACCCCGGTCAGGATGTGTCACGGTCGGAAGTCAAGGGACTTGCCGATACCTTCAACCTCACGTGAGGGCCCGAGTCATGATGACGCCCCTAGGGTGAGGATACATTAGTCTAGATCGATTGAGCCCCTATTTGGTCGGGATCGCCGGCTAGTTAGACCCCAGGGGGGTATCCTTTCCTTCCATAAATACCCCTGCTCAGGGATCCCTGTAATTGAACAAGTCACTCATCGTATTACAACTTGGAATGCACCCACAGGCGTGACAGGATGCCTTGGCCCTTGGCACAGGACAGGCTTGCAGATGCTACCGGGAATGTCATTCAGAAATCCAAGTAGATAAGAGTTGAATTGGCCTTACCCTAAAACACCTGTATCTATATCCTTTACAGGACTTTTGCAGCTGAAATGGTAGGTTTTATACTTCAGTCGCATTTAAAACGTGATGAGATACTGTTTCTGCGGCTGGAGTCCATCGCCTTACTGCTAGAAAGAAACAATATGCGTTATGCAGCACTTAAAATCGGGCAATTCGGATGTCCGTTGATAAGTCGCCTGGCTTAAACCGCAATCGCAATATGTTCATCATTTCTCCGGGTGGTCGTGGGCCTTGGGTCCCCCAGATGAGGTTTATTCCAAGTCTCCGCTTCGCCCTCTCACTTATGTCCAGGATAAAAGAATTCCATCAGATAGCGAAAAAAACCAAAACCAAAAAAAAAACGATAACCTTACTGCGGAGAGCCCTGTGACATTGTTTAGAGTTTTGGGGGATATTCCAACAGGGGCTGTCATGGTCCAGAGATGGAAAGCAGCGAACCGCGAGGCAACTCGCCGCGTCTATACTCATATCAATTGGGGTAATACGTGTGCATCATAATTCTTGTGATTGCCGATTGCTCCGGTACTTTGGACACAGCCCCATCCGCGCTCTCCACTTTGCAACTGGGACCCTTGCTAGCCCCGAAGACGCATGCTACACGTACTGTACAGGGCCTTTTGAGACCAGATGGGGCAAATTATGTATAATACGAATAGAGTTCAACCCATGCAGCCATGTGCCACAAACTCCACGTCGGCAACAAACTTGGACTTACTGCGGAAGAGTGCCACTGTCGGCTATGATCACGACGAACAGGTACCTGATTGCGCAAAAGAGCAATAGTCGACCGGCATAGAAGAATTCGTAAATAATTCTACCCGGACGTGTTTTTTTTTATCACTGACCATTGAGCTTATCCAATTTTACACAAACTAAGTCTGTTATGCTAGCCTAATCTGGAAATTTCAAGATTGAATAAACTTATTACTACGGTAACATTGAGTTGCTATAAAAGCTATGATCCAAATTGTGCCTTGTAGGACAGAGGATTAAGTGACGATGCACCTGAGACTACTGTGTTAAATATGCCGGAATCTTAGGCAACTATCTTACGAAGCACCTTGACCTGAATCTCGCCCTGCGTAACCTCGGGAGATCCGATGATACGTGCGTGATGGATCTGAACATCATCAAGCGAAGTCTTGTGCAACTGCATATCGTACGAGCTGACTACGCGAGCCAGAGTCAGATAGATCTCGGCATATGCCATGCTGTCGAAATTGTTAGAAAACTGCTTTTTAAACTCGTCCACACTTGTCTCTAGAATTTTCCACTTCACTTACTTGATACCAAGACACTGACGTCGTCCTTTGGTAAAGCGGACGAGGAAGCTGTCGAGAGGAATGTTTTGCTTAGCAGCCTGGACCCATCTTTTAGGGTCGTAAGTGAGGGGATCCGGGTAGATGGTCCGGTCAGTGTGCACGAGCCAAGTCGACTAGCTCAGAAAGAGTCAATTTTAGTCCAATCCGGAGAAGGCCGACCTGTTGAGGAGAAAAACATACACCAGGACCTACCAGGAATGGCAATTGCTCAAGCACGGTCCTGGTCTCAAGAGCCTGATCGGATGGAAATGTTAGCAGCTAGCTCGGCCCTCAATTTCTTAGCAAAAGTCTTGTTGCTGACCAAGTAGAAGAGATCGACAGCCAGAGCGCGCGATGATGTTTCAGTGCCAGCGATGGTGATGACGAGACCCTCGTCGAGAAGTCGCTTCAGGGTTCTCTCGTCGGCAAGAGACTCGAGGATGACCGACTTGGAAATTTCCTTGCTCGTCATCTGCTTGCCGAGAGTAGCTGTCATCTTATTCTTGATATCATCACGAAGGACTTGGAAGTTGCCAAGCTTAAGCAGAATGCAGCTGATGATGGGAACGGGGAGTTCCTTGAGTGGGGCAAAGCGCGCAAAGTGGAAGATCATGGAAACGCCAGCGAAGCCGTCTCGGACAGGAAACTTGAACTCAGGGTGGCTGAGATAGTCGGAGTGCTGGCTGTAGAGACGGTTGAGGATGATATCGGCCGTCATGGAAGAGATGGATTTATCCAGTGAGATTGCGGTGCCATCTCGCATGCACTGCTTGAGGCGACCGCAGAGAGTGCTGATGCGCTCGTGCACGACGGGCTCGGTACCAGCGATGGCACGCTTGGACAAATATGGGTTAATGTAGCCGCGGCGCGAGCGATGGAGGGAATGATCAACGTTGGCTGCCACAGAGCTGGGCACGGCGAATCCAGCCACGGTTGAAGGATCCTTCTCCACCCGGCAATTTCAACTTGTGTAGATAGCGTGGTAGAAATCGGGATCGGCAATGTGGACCTCTCCTGGGTTGATGCGGATAATGGGGCCTGTGGCATGTGTAAATTGAGGTTCTTGATAAAATCTGCGTGTGTACGAACCATAGACGGAGTGAAGTCGCTTGATCTCCTTGAGGTACAAGCCGCTTTGGTAGACGTCGTAGTAGAACTCATACATGGACGAAATCGCCGCAAGCGGAGGGCCAGGGATCTTGCGAAGGGGATGGAAGTACAAGTTGTAGATCCAATGGCCGACAACCCACAAGACGAAGAGAGCGCCTCCCGCCCACAGAATGGCATGGTAGGGAATGGGGCGCAGAGAGACGGAACGCATAGCCTTCACGTCAACCGGGCTCAGATCAATCCCGCTGAGATCAATCATGGTGAAATTTTGACAAAACTGGCAATCTCTAGAACAGCTTTGCAGTCAAAAGATGAATAGGATAGGGCTTGAGAAGACGACACCAGAGAAAAGTTGCGACCGAAAGCTTGATATTCAATAACTTGATGGCCTCTTCTAGTCACCAGGTTGCCAAGCACCACGCACGCACAGCTGAGCGTCTAGGAAGCCGGCAGTTCAGTAAACTTGCCGTATGTCTCCTCTCAGACTGCGAAACTGATAATGTTCGGGCCGTTGACGGTTGGATGATTGTGACTCGACAAGATTCATTTCGCCAATAGCGATGCGCATCGGCAAGTTATCACAAAAGGACATATCCTGAAACATACTGAACATCCCGATGGCATGATTGCAGCGTTTTAAGCTATACATTCGTTCCCATAGACTTTCTGTGAAGATAATGAATAGAATCCGTTCTAAACTGATCGAATTATTATTGCCATATCGAGTATATCAAATTAAGGTGGAATTAAAGGCGATGAAAGATCTGTACATTTCCTACCTAGGATATTCAACACATGTGTCAAATTTACAAGAGATCAATCTAGACAATCCTATCCGGCTATGCACGGTGCCCAGTTGAAAAAAAAAAAAAAAAAAAAAAAAAAAGCCAGAGCCATAACTCCAACAGCATGAATGTGGCACGTATTGTACTTGCAACGTGCATTCAATCACATGCGGATAGGTGGCATACAGTACAACCCCTGTTTGTTTAACAACTCGTGACTTCGCCGCCCAACCCCCAAAAAGGATTTTCCGATAAAATATCCAATATTATAGTAAGAAAAAAGAGGAAGAAAACACAGAAAATTTCAACAGGTCATTATTTATCGATTCCAATATCAATTACGGGTTTTTCTTTGGTAAGGGTATGGTCATTTAGACAGAACAAAATAACAAAATAACTCTTTTCTTGCATAATATCGCCGTTAGATGGCGCTTTCCCTATTTTGTTACTTATTTCCGTGCATAATAGCAAATGCAACATCAATCCTTCATAATTTCTAATAAAAAGAAAATCCTCTTGCATTCTCATATACCACGCTAGTAGAGGCCCTAAAAGAGGAATAGATGCTAAGTTATTTTACTTTCTGCTATGTTATTTTAAATAGGCATAGTACACCTATTT
Organism: Calonectria pteridis; assembly: GCA_022837005.1. Classification (NCBI taxonomy): domain Eukaryota; kingdom Fungi; phylum Ascomycota; class Sordariomycetes; order Hypocreales; family Nectriaceae; genus Calonectria; species Calonectria pteridis. The sequence continues at coordinate 20,166 of JAKZGU010000253.1, read as the reverse complement.
AAAATAACTCTTGCTATTTTATTGCCCGTGAATATGACCATAATAATAGACCTTGGGCTTAATATAGACTTTATTGCATGCCTTATTATTAAAGATAATATATATAATGATAATAAATAATATATAATTATTATATTAGCCCTTATTTGATTATTAGGGCTATTATTAGTAAAGAGAACTTACTAAGCAATACTAATTGCCTGCTGGTATTACCTAAGGGAAATATAATACTCCTTTGAATAGCTACTTAATACATTAGGCAAGGAATTTTTCAATCTATTTTAGATACAAAAGGCTATATTTTTCTTGCTTTATTAATAGCTTAAGGATAATACCAATATATATAATAATAGGAAGTTAGTAATTAAATATAAGGTTATAGTCTTTCTATGGATATTAGCATTTAATAAGTCTTAATAAAATACTATATATTAGTTTAAGATTAGTTAATATATTATCTCAAAGATCTTCTATAAACTAATTAACCTAATATATATTTTATATACCCAATTTATTTATTAGCTAGAGCCAAAGAACTTAAGCCCTAAGATTAAACTAAATCCCGATAATATCCAGTTTAGCAGGGCAGTTAGCACTATTAATAGTATATATATTCCGGCCTTTATTTTCCTTTATTAGCAATAATAGTTTTAATCATACAAAAATACAATATCGCAAAATATATTTATAGCTATTAACTTTAAGAGATGGTTCTTATATATACTTATAGGCACAGAGGGATTAATAAATAATACCTTATTAATCTGGCTTATATTAAGCAAGGATTTTAGGATTCTATTGGGTTAGTTTTATCTTACTAATTTAGGCTTTAGATCTTATCAAGAGATAATAATCCTATATCCTTAGATTCTTTATTATCTAAATAATTAGTAAGATATTAGAGTAAATCTAGAAAATAAAAAGGAATTATATAATCTCTATTATACTTATCTTTATATTATTATTAAGTAGGTATTTAAGCACTATAAGCAAAAGTAAAAGATTATTTATAGTAGTACCCCTAAGTATTACTTTATAGACTAAATAAAGATTATTTATATAGTAATAGTACTATATAATTTTAAAATAATAGATAGAAAGGAGCTAGATATAATATTTAAAGAAGAAAATAAGATATTTACCTAGGGATAATAGTAAAGAATAAAGAAAGCTAGTCAATATGCCTCTTTAATTATACTATTTCATACTAGCCCCTAGATATAAGACCTTATAGCCCAGTAGCTATAGTAGACCTCATTAGAGTAAAAATCTAATAAAAGTTATTATTATTATTATTAGGCTAATAAATAAGTTCTTATCATAGGGCTTTACTATATAATAAGAGTAATAAAGCTCTTGCACATATAGTTTAGAGAAATATAGCTAATAGGGCATAAATTACTACCTACGGAGACTTAGCAGATCATCTAATAATAATATTAATAGCAAAAAAGAATAGCAATATAGCATAAATAATATAGAAATACTATTATAAAGAGAAAAAGGTTAAGGTTATAGCTATATTAAGGTGAGATTATAAGGTTATAAGGGGCAAAAAAGGCTACCCGATTACACGGTTACGCAGGCTTAAGGCTATAGCCCTACTGGCCTAGGCCAAATAACAAACCATTAGCTTTATATTTTTTAGGGTTATTTATATATTTATATATATTTTTCAACCAAAAAGGTATTTTTTATATGTATTTTTTAATAAATATAGTATTTTATAACTAACTTACACAACCCCTCTATAATTACCCTACACTTAGCTTTCAATAGCTACCACAGGCACCTACCGCTAGTGCCCATAGCTACTACAATGACCGCCTAAACACAATAATACTACTAAAACTACCCTAATTCAACAACACAACCTTATTCCAAGTCCTTGCCAAAATCACTATCAACCTAAGCCCATTTTATCACCTTTAAGGGCAATAAATTCCAAAGAATTATATTTATTAGCTTCTAACTTAGCCAAAAGATAATATAAAGGCAAGCCTATAGTCCATAATCCATCATTTCCTCCATATAGCTACTAACTGCCTTCTCTAGGTCATTAGAGCCTAGCGCGCATAGTAAGATACTATAAGATTAATTAGATGGATTAGGAAAAAGAGTTTATAATTCCTCTAATAATAAAGAGTCAATCTTTGGTTTCTTTTACCTTATAGAGTATATTAATCTAGCATTTAGTAGGATTTAGCTAAAAGAATATTATTTTCCTCCCCACTAAGAGGTAGAGCTAGAGCATAGGCAAGGCATGAATTCCTAGGTTCTAATAGCCTTAAGGTCTAAGTCAATAGAAGCCCGGGCAGGCATTATAGCAGCAGCAGAGCTTCCTTTGGCCTAGGCAAGAGTTAGGGCAGGGATTTCTTTAACTTTATTATTACTGCCACTTACAATAAAGTCACTTTCCTTATCCTCTACCTATAAAAGGTTCTAGAATCCTTCTTTATCTATTATAGTAATAATTATTCTTCCTACTAAAATATTATTTAAGAATATCTTAACCTAGGCATTATATATAACCTCCCCTTCCATATTTAGGCTATTTTTAATAACTATTTTAGCTGCCTTACTATATTTTTCAATAAAACTCTCTTTATTTTTATTACTTATTAATAGCATTCTAGTTATCTTATTATATTCAGTCCTAGATATATATATCTCCTAGAATAGCCTCTAATGCTCTTATAGAGCATAGAATTTATTCTTAAATATAGATTTATCCTAGTGGTCTACTAGGAACTTCTTTTAGAAGGGCTCAATAAATATTATAAACATAGACTTTAGGATTAATAGTTTAAAGCTTCTAAACCAATTATTAATTTATTATGCCTTAAGCAAATAAGTAAAAAAGAAAAGGGTTTAATTATTAGACTATTACTAGCCTTATAAGTTTTCCCCTATTAATAACTAGGACTTCTAGCTAGCCACTAGCTTACAAGACTTATATAGAGACATTATTACTAATAGGGCTTATATTATAGGGCTTTAATACATAGACAAGAAAGTACTAATAGTCTTTAATTTAGCCTTACCATTACAAAAAAGTCAGGATTCCATACATAAGGCTACAGCGGGGTCAAAAGGCAGTAAGATTATTGATCAAAAGAGGTTAGGTTGGGTTATCGGGGGGGTAGGATAGTACAAGATCAAAGTCACACTAAAATTGTGCAGGGGATGTATCTGACAGGGTCTGAGAGTTATTTTGTTCTGTCTAAATGATCATACCCTAAATATGGAATGCGGTAGACAAATTTGAGGAGTGTCGCTATCGGTCACTAATTGATAAACTTACAGGGGTTGTATTGCATTGTCTGTCACCCCTGTTGTCTACAAGGAGGATAGATAAATCGTCCTGCGCCGTTCTATCGGTAAGTGAAAAAAGTTCCATCGAGATGAAATATAATATCTCATGGATCAAGAGTGAACAAAGCACCAATGCCTACATCTTTGCGCCAGACCAGAATGACGTCGCTCAGACACTATTGAAACCATGATTAATTATTCTAAGTTCCGTGCATCCGGTTACCCCGCTTCTCTCCACTTTAGTGGTCATAGCATAATAGCAAAATATACTAAGCCTAAACTAGCTATAGATATATCACATGACTTTCATCCTATCAAAATAAGGCTTATTATCCCATTTTAGACTACTTCATTGTACACACAATGCCTTAGGTTTAATACACCCCCCCAGATTAAGCCAGGTAAAATCTATATTTATTATAAACCCTTAGTAAATAGAATAACCCTTTTAAAATAATATTTCATAGCTTATTTGGCATTTAGCACATTAATCTCAATTATCTTCTATTTAGCACATTAATCTCAATTATCTTCTATTAGTACATTTAGTAACAATAGCCATTATATATATTTAAATAGTAAATACAATATATAAATCACTTTACTTTGGCCTTACTTTTGTTATTAATTATAAATTACTTTACTTTAGCCTTATTTTTATTATTAATTATAAATTACTTTACTTTGGCCTTACTTTTATTATTAATTATAAAAGCTCTTTGCCTATAAAAGGCACCTCCTTTTCTTGATTTTAACTTCTTCTTCTTTTCCTCTTTTTATCACTATTACCCGAGAGTTATAGGCATTTCCACTAATAAAGACTATAACTAAGTCATACTAATGTATGGCCTTTATAGTTTATTTTATTTTATTAATATCTCTCTCTCTTTCTCTCTCTCTCTTACTATAGTATAAGTATTTATTATACTTCTTTACTTTATTTTAAGGCTTATTCTTAGCTTTTATAAATTATTTTATACTAATATTTTATATTTTAGTAATTTCAATTCTAACTCTTCTCTATCCCCCCCCCCCCCATAACCCTAAGTCCTCTCCTAGGTATATTTTTATTATAGTTTAGAATAAAGGAATGAGTTGCTAATTATCTAGTAGTATTCTTACCTATTGCCTTGCCTATGCTATTACTTATGCTACTAAAGTAGCCTACTGTAATAAAGTCATTGCCGCTGAGTACTATGCTACTGAACTATAAGTACTTGGTTTTTATATTTTAAGCCTTATTTGACTTATTTTCTTTTCTAGTATTGCCTATTAATAGCAGGTATCTTGCCTACCTTACCTCTAGTTAGCCCTCTTAGGCCAAAGTAATGGAAAATATTAGGACTATCCTAGTAGTGGGCATTACTATAAGCAGTATAACCCCAGTAGCTCCTGCCGCCCCATGTATGTTTTATTCTTTTATGCTTATATAGTTTATTTTGCTATTCTATAGTTTATTTACTTACTTCCACTTTAGTCCTATTATTGCCTTCCCTATAGTGCTTTTCTTTTTGGATTATATCCAAGATAGCAATATTAATAAGAAGGTTTATTTTGCCCTTTTATGCTTTATTTTGGTATTTTGTACTTTAATATTAACTTTCTATAGAAGAAGGGCAAATGCTATATTATAGCAAAGGTAGTGCTAAAGGGGTGTAATAAGGGCATCTTTTCCTCTATGGGAGACCCTTACCTTAATTAAAAATTTTTTTTATATACTTTGTACTATTTATTTAGCTACTATATGGCTTATTTTATAGTTTTACCCCTTAGAAAGGTAGCTTAAAAATTAAGTTAATTAAAATAAAAAGTTTTATTATAGTATAAGAATTATTTTCTCTATGTAAATATAATATAATCATTTTTATAGTTAGAGCTCTAGCCCTTCTAAAATTTCTTCTAATATTTATTCAAAAAGATCTTTATTTTATTAGCTTTATATTTATTTTATTAAATTAATAAGTTCTAATTATTTCCTACTTTCAAGAAATACATTGCCTTATAAAGCTTTTATTAGATTATTAGCTATTAGTTTAGTACTATATTTATATAAAATAAAGATTATTTTTATATTTATAAAGTCCTATAGCCAATAATTATAAATATCCATATATTTTAGTTTAGTCTTTAGTTTTTCAAGGGGATTCTTAATCAAGCCAATTATCTATTAATTATTACAAATAAGCCTCAAAACATTATTTTGCAGTTTAATTCCAAGTTCTATAAGTAATCTTTATTAAAAAAGACCCTCCTTTACAGCTTAAGATAAAGCAAATAGCTCTATCTTTATTATTAAGATTATAACTATATCTTATTTATTAGCACACTATCCAATTAATCCACCAAATAATATCATTACATATACTTATAAGCTCTTATAGTCAAGGGAATTATTAGCAAATAATATATTACTATAAACTTTAAAGTTATCTCCTCCCCTAAGCTATAAAGCTAGGAAATAAGTTATATATAAGTAATATAATACTTAATTTACTACTCTTATATATATTTTACTTAGGTTTACTATAAACCTTGCTAAATAAGAGACTATAAATACAATATCTAGTCTATTTATTATAGCTATATAAAGTATTAAGCTAATTATTTGCTTATACTAATTAGTAATCTTTATTATTATAGTTTTATTATTAGGTATAAGCTCTATTTTATTTATTAGAGTTATATATTACTTATCTAAGGTATAAAGCTTATAAATCTTTTCCAAGTATATATTTTAAATTACCCAGATTCTTTTCTACTTTTGGTCTTAGATTACTTCTATTTCAAGAAACCATTATAATTTATTTCCACTAATAAGGCTATATTTCTGCTTTAATCCTAAGATTACTTCTTTTGCCTATAGTTTATTTTCTTTTGCATATACTACTATTATATTATCTATATAAAAGAAAATAAATAATCTCTTTTTAACAAAGCAATATAGTTCATAAGCAACTCATTTAAAGCTTAAAGCTTATAATATATTTCTAAGCTCTATTTACCACAAAAAAGGTATAATTCTTAGGCCATAAAGTACTTTCTATAAGAGCAATACTTATCCCTTATTTTTACCTTTATAATATCCTAGAGAAGATTTTATATATACCTTTATTAATAATTTTATATTTATAAATATATTTATCACATTATATTATAGTAGCTCTAGGTTAAACCTTACTACTATTACTAGCAATATATAGAATAACTTTCCTACTAATATTACTATATATATTTCTTTTGCGGTTAACTTTTGCTATTAGTCTCCTCGAATAACAAGTCTAGCTTTATATTTTCGTAAATAGCCATATTTATTGAACTTATAAGTATATACCTATATATAGTTAATTATTTGTAAGTTATAAATACTCATTTTGCTCCTTAAAATTATAGTCTAAGACTTTATTTATTTATAGCTTTCTAAATATACCTTTTTTGCCTATAGGAATTCTTCCTCAAATTTATGCCCTATTATATTTCCATGCTATTTTAGTACTAGTAGTAGATTCTTATAATAAAATTATTCTTTATTAAGATAAAGATTTATTTTACCTTTCTATAATTTATACTTAGGGTTTAAGCTTTTATATCTAAGTCTAGAATATAATGCCTTAGTTAGCATAGTCTCTTTATGCTTTATAATTAGCATAGCTTTAGTTCCTATATAAAATATTTAATATATCTTAAATAGCTTTATCTATAAGTTTATTTTCTATATCTTTAGCTAGCCTTTTTATCCCATTGCTAGGGCTAGGAAGCTTATTACTAGACTTTCTAGTAGTATTAGGAAGAACATAAATCTAGATTATATATACTTTATATCTTTATTATATATTTCTTTTTTCTCTTCTTTACTACTAGTTTCTAAGTCTTTAATAATGCTTTTAAGGCTCATATTAGATATTTTAAGCTCATCTTTATTTTAGATAAGATTTATAACTTAGTCTACTTACTCTAAGGTCAAAAGAGATTTTATTTTCTCTTAGATATCTTTAAGGGTTTATTCACTAATTATTTCTTTTATTTTAGCTTTATTTATTAAGAATAATTCTTTCTTATTAAATATAATATCTTAAGTTATATAAATTTAGTTTATAATTAGATTCTAAATATAAAAGATATTCTATAAATTATAACCTACTAGATAATCTATTTATACTTTTAGGATTATTTAGGATAGGAGCCTTTTCTCTTTTTTTTATATTTCTTTTATTATTATAAATAATTTATACCTAATTTTCTTTAGATAAGTAATTTAAGATTTATTTTCCTTAGATAAGTCTTATATAGCCTTAAAGAAGTTCTTATAAGGAGTTTTCTATTTAAGTCTCTATTTTGGGGTTCTATTTATTAGGTATATAGCTATTCTAATTATTTCTAGCCATAATTCCATTAGCAAACCACTATTAATTACTATAATCCTTATTTTCTCTTTTATTAATCCCCTAGAATATTCTCCTAATCTATTTTATTATTAGGTTTAGAGAGTACTTTCTTTAGCTTAGATGTCCTTTTAGGTTAACTATATGTAAATTATTTTGCTCTTTTAAAGCTTATTATCTACTTCTATTACTTAGAGCTTGATTTTATATTTAGTTTTAAGTATCTAAGTAAAATCTTTGAGTATTTAGAAAAGGTTTTCTTCTTTTTAGTCTATAAAATAATAATCCCAATAGAACCTAGATATATAATCTATTATTATAGTATAGAAAGTAAGATTATTTATGCCTTTTGGAAAATCATAGAAGTCAAGAGAAACTCTCTTTCTAGGTTCTAAGCTTTATTTCTATAGTTTATAATATTCTTAATATTTTATTTTCCCTAGCCCATATATATTATATTCCATAGTCAATAGACCTTTTATTTAGGCTCTATTTATATAATTAATTAAGTATTCTAGGGCTCTAGGTCCTAGGTAACCTAGGCATTCATGCTATCTTATTACTTTTGCTTAAAAAAAGACTTTAGGTTTCTATAAGTTATTATAAGTTTAGTTTACTATAAATAAAGCTTAAGTTATTAAAATAGGCTTATATTCCATAAGGTATTAGTTATATACTATTATCAATCTATATAGTAATTATCTATTAATATATCTAATAATATTATTCCTATTTCTTTAATCCCACTAATATCCTCTTTAGTAAAGTCTTCTTAAGAATATTAGATTAGTACTAATTTCCGGGCAGTATACTATATTCTTCAAAAGTAGAAAATAAGGCTTATTTCTTATATTTTAAACCTCGATTTCTACTATTCCATATCTATATATTAGAAGTACCTTTAAGCCTATATAGACTCCTTCTTTAATTAATATAAGTATAAGGTCTTTAAATTATTTTATATTATTAAATATATTAATTATTATTCCTAAGTCTATAATTATTGAGGTTTATAATAGGTATTTGTGGTTTAAACCGAGGAATATAGCTATGTTATAGGAGATTTAGGTTCATTTGATTAATTATTAATTTAAAGCCTTAGTTAAGTCTAGAGTTTTACTATTAAGTTGCTTATACTATCTTTAAACTTTAGGATTTTCTTAAAATTATCTTTTTTATTATTTATTTATTTTTATTAACCTCTTATAGCCCTTTAGCATAGATTCTAGGAATGCTAGCTAGTAGAACTAAGTGCTTAGATTAGGATAGACTTTATTATAAAATATATATACTTTATTTTCTTTAGGAGTTAATTTTAGTTTCTTTAAGGGTCTTTCTTAAGTCCCTATGCTTATTAAGCAACTATGCTTTTTAGGTATAGCTTCTAAGCCTTAAAAGCTTAGTCTAAAGCTCGTTCTAGGCTTCAGAGCCTTAGGCATAGGTTCTAATTTTTAGGATATTAGTCCAAAGCTCTCCTTTCTTACTTTAAGTCTATTTCTTTTATAGGATCTTAGTAGATTATCTATTAGTTCTTATCTAAAGAGTATAGCAAATAATATTAGTAAATAGGTATTTTTCTTTATTACCTCTTAATTCTTAGATAATCAAAACTTTATAAATACCCTAAAATAGGGATTTAAAGCCTTTATTATAACTTTAAACCAATCCTTTAATTCCTTAACCTTAGTAATATCTCTAAGTATTACTATATAAATTACCCTTTCCTATGAATTTATCTAATTATTCTAGTTAATATTTAAGTTTAAAGTATAATTTAATACTATAAAATACTTATTTTAAGTTTATTTTTATCTTAGTTTATTATCTATTTTATATATAGATTTCAGTTAATAGTAGAACTCTATAATATTATTATACTCTTTTGACTTATTTATTACTAGTACATAGATCCTTATATAAAATAGGTTAACCTTTTTAATTATCTAATTAAGAATATTCTTAATTCCTTCTTTTTACTTTTTATATTTTTCTTATAAAATATTATATATTACTATTTTACTCTTTAGTATTACTTAGTTTACTAAGAGTAGCTTAATTATATCTATAGTAGGTTAATCTAACCAAATAAAGCTCAAAGTTTAGTTTAGGCCTTTAATTAGTTCTTTTACAAAGTATTTTAATACTAATAGTATAAGTAGTTCTTTAAGTCATAGGTCTTTAAATATCTTTAGATTATCTAGAATTCCTATATTATAGATGCTTTCTAATATAATCTTTATAATATAGCTTTAGTCAAAGGAATCCCAGTCATCTAACCCACTTAGAAGGTAAGGTTTAATATTCATGGTTATAATTTAACTTAGAGGTTACTTAGGTCAATTTAAAGGTCATATTATTCAATCGCAGTTTATTTCCCGCATTCGGTACTTATTTTTCAATAGTTACAGCTAAACAGGTCTTCTATATAGCTCTAAGACTCTTAATTATTAAAACTATAATTAATTATTCTAAGTTCTATATATCCAGTTACCCCACTTCTCTCCACTTTAGTAGTCATAGCATAATAGCAAAATGCACTAAGCCTAAACTAGCTGCGGATACATCACATGACTTTCATCCTATCAAAACAAGGCTCATTATCCCATTTCGGACTGCTTCATCGTGCACACAATGCCTCGGGTTCAACAGACGCCGCACTTCGACACGCAAGCGTTATCGTATTGGAGACGCTAGAAGTGGGTTCTGGACCAACTAGAAGTCGCTTATTTTCGAGTAACTAAACATCGACCCCCCGGTCCCAAACATCGACCCTTGCCTTGCCTCTTTTGGAAGCTCTTGATAGGCATATTTAATGCCGCTTTTAGCATCCCTCACGCTAAGCAAGGGGCCCCTGCTAGAATATCTCCAACCCCTATTCTGACCCTTGTGCAAGGCCTTCAAAGTACTATTTAAAGTGCCCTTCTAGCTGCTATAATAAGGTAGAATAAACCTCTTTTCTTTAGGTCTTAACCTTAGTAGGCTATCTTATTGCTGGAGGCGATCCTATTAAGGCTATAGACCTATATTAAAAGCCTCGCAGAGGGCAAGATAGAAGATATAAATGTTACCAAAGGCAATCTGTTGTGCCTGACTTATTTACCTATTATAGGGGAATTCAACTAGTAGCTGCGGCAGATTTAGTGTTTTAATTGGATTGAAAAAGCAGCAAGAAAACTTGTCTCAAAAAGGGAAGGCGAGGGTCGATGTTTGGGACCGGGGGGTCGATGTTTAGTTACTCCTTATTTTCGGCGTTTTCGGCACATGCGGTATTTACTACCGTATTAACTCAATTAATTCGGACTAAGACGTGGGTCTTGATGCCCTTGTTCGCCCTTGTCTAGGCCAATAAAGATCGTCCTTCAGCGTCAGATGTGCATTAGCAAGCGGGAGGTATTTAGTCCAATAATGATTAGTTCTTGCTAAAAGGATGCCCACTGGCGAGAGCAAGGGTATGCAGACCCACGTCTGAATCCGAATTAATTGAGTTAATACGGTAGTCTATGGGGCGGCTGTCATCTTCATTTTGACATGGACCGGGGACAGATCGAAGTGGAGAACAAATCCCGGGGGTGGACCTGGGCGATGGAAGAGGGGTGAAGATAACTAGGCGAGGATCCGTCGGGAGTGCTGCTTAGAGCAATAGGGACCAAAGAAAGATCTGCGCCTCTAGTGCGTTCCAGTTCAGGGATGCCTCGTTCCAGAAACACCCCGAACCCCGGTGGGCCGCATCAGGTGTGTGTCGAAAGCTACGACTCGGGCTGTTCCGCATGCTTGCCGCCTGTAGAATCGCAGACTTACGCCGCAAGCATCGCGAACTGGGCGGTAAGCCAAGATAGACATAGGCCTCAAGTTCCTCGACGTCATTGAAAGGCCGCTCACTATCCTCTAGAAATCAGCATCATCCCTTTCCTTGGACGCTCCATTCATCGCATTATCTAACTTGTCGAGTTGTCCTTGCTGGAAAATTGATTGAGCAAGCTATCCAAGCGGCGTTGGGGCGCCTCAGCTCTCCCGAGGTTCTTCCCTCCTTTGTTATTGTGCTCGTCACGACCGTCATTATTCCACTTTTTTCCCAGAACTCTCTTTCAAAGGGAACCAAGAAACTCTCCGATTTGCCGCTGTGGAACGGCCGTAAGCTTTGGAGCTTGTTTATCACCGAGCAGAAGACCCGCTTTGCTTTCAATGCCAAGAGTGTGATTGAAGGGGGACTGGAAAAGGTAAGCCCACACTGAACATGGGTCTGTCAGCATGATGCATTATTACTAACCACATACTAGGCCAGGAAGAAGTTTCGTCTGCAGACATACGATGGTGTTCAGATTGTCTACGCTCCCGAGTTTGCGGATGAGCTCAGAGAAAACCCAGACCTCAACTTTCGCAGGATTCCAGCCGAGGTTGGTCCCCCACTCCACACCATTATCCGTCATTTTCTGACCATATATAGGACTGCCACTCACAAATTCCTGGATTCGAGCCGTGCAAGCAAGGCACGGAGAGTGACAAGATTTTCCACAATGCTATCAAGTTGAACATGACTTCGGCTCTCAGTATGTTCATCACATGGGTTAGACAGCAGCCCCGAAATTTCTAACGCGTCAATGGGCCAACTCAGCGTTCCCCTCGCTGAAGAGACCACTATTTGTCTGCAATAGTACTGGGATGATAACAAGAGTATGTTGAAATCAAGCCAATATCCCATGAGTAGAAAATTGACTAACCACTGCCAGACTGGACCGAGATTGTCCTCAAGCCGAGCGTTCTCAACCTCGTATCCCAGCTGTCTGCTCGAGTCTTTGTTGGGCTGAGCCTTTGCCGCAATGAGGAATGGCTGGCTCTGACACGAGACTACAGTTTTGATGGCATCAAGGCAGGCCAGGACCTTCATTTGTGGCCCAAGATGATGCGCCCATGCGTCCACTGGTTTATCCCATCCTGCAAGAAGGTCCGTGAGCTCGTCAACCCAGTAAAGAAGAAGCGCAACGAAGCCAAGGCAGCTCGTGCCGCGGCCGGACTCGAGCGTGAAGAGTACCTCGACGCCATTGAGTGGTTGGAGCGGTCTGCCAAGGGCCGCCCCTACGAACCTGCTACCTCCCAGCCAATGTTGTCCATGGCTGGAAACTTTTCTGGATCCGACGCTCTCACCCAGGTCACCCAGGTCATCTTCGATCTCTGTGATTAGCCTGCATTGGTTGCGGATATGCGCAAGGAAATCATTACCGTCATGACCGAGAACCAATGGAACAAGTCCACCATCTACAAGCTCCGTCTCATGGACAGTGTTCTCAAGGAAAGCCAGTGCCTGAAGCCTGCCGCAGTTGGTGAGTCTGCCGAAACCCGAAATTTCACTATCGTTTCCATTTTCTAACACCATTTAGGTCTGATGCGTCGTCAAGCTCGCATTGAAACCACGCTTCCCGACGGCACTTTCTTCCCCAAGGGTTCCAAGCTCATGGTTCCTCCTGTCCAGTCCTGGGATGATTTCACCTTTGCCGACGCCAAGAAGTTTGACGGCTACCGCTTCTTGCGCATGCGCGAGTCTGGCAACCAGGAACCGGCGCATTACGTGTCGACGAGCCTAAGCACTCTGGGTTTCGGTCACGGACAGCACGCCTGGCCCGGTCGCTTCTTCGCTGCCAACGAGCTAAAGATTGCCCTGAACCTGATCCTTCTCAAGTATGACTTCAAGCTCGCTCCAAACTCAAAGCCCCAGCCTGCCATGTATGGCTTGTTTTACCTCGCGGATGACAATTCCAAGGTCCTCATCAGGAGACACAGGGAGAAAATTGTGCTGTGGAAAGGGCATGGCTGAGAACAATTGACAAGGTCGGACCGATGAGACTCTTAGTAGAAACTGTGTCACGTGGGCTATTCAATGGACATCGTAGAATGCGTGTTACTAGTTGCTGGGAGCCAACAGTCTCAACAAATTGACGTGTACTGCCTGTACTCTGTAGTCGCTTAACTCTATCTCATAAATGGACCGAGTCCAAAACTCTGTCTCATAAATGGACCGAGTCCAAAACTCTGTCTCATAAATGGACCGAGTCCAAAACTCTGTCTCATAAATGGACCAAGTCCAAAACTCTGTAATGTTCTAGTGCCGTTCTAGCCCTCCCTATATACATTCTGCAAGCGAAGCAAACTTAAAAAGAACTTGCGCCATTCGCTTGGAACCCTGGAGACGAATACCCAATCGTGCACCTTTGTTATACTAGATTCGGAATAGGTTTATTTTATGCCTACACCATCAGTTTCTCTACTAAAGGAAAATTCGAAATCCTTGGACACAGGAGTCAACTTCCCCTTTCCAACTACCTTTACCACCTACCTCAACCACCTACTGCTACCTTTTCCAATAGGCCTCTTTTGCCTAGTAGGCTACCTTATTGCTAGAGGCGACCCCATTGAGGCTATAGATAGGCATTAAGAGTGCCCGCGGAGGGCTAAGGCAGAAGATATAAATGTCGCCAAAGGTAACCTGCCGTGCAGGATAGTGGTCATTACTAGTTTTTTGGGTGGTATTGAGGGATTATGTGTTTGAGGGTATCTAAGGTAGGTATAGATGTAAAATAGCTTATGTAATGCTCATGTAAATCCCTTCCGGAATCAGTATAGCGAAGGTGCACGATTGGGTACTCCCTGGAGACATGGAACACGCACGCGAGGCATTCTGGAGCGGGACTGCAACCCCACGTTCGCCCGTACGGGCCCATCTGGGGGTCTGTCAGGGTTATTCTCGCATATTCTTCTTCGAAATTCGCCAATCACATGTTAATTATCTCTCTTGTCTAGTTGTGCCGTCGTATTATCTCACAGACTTCGGCCTAGAGTGGAGACAGAACACCTCTCCAAAAACGTGCGTAAACCTTGCGGACAAGTGACGAATCGGACAGCCACGAGGACAAGGGAAACGTGGACAAGGCCGAAATCTCGGGTCCGACTGACGTGCACATGTCGCGAGATTATATGATACAGTTCCAACAGCACTATCCCATGGATCAAACGGCAAGTGGGGGACGTACTATCAATGGCAGGCGAAGGGACTTTGGGGCGCAGTTGCAAGGGTCCGCTCGGTGTCAGTATCCGACCCCGCTCGAGATTGATGCCGTGCCTCCTCCATGGCCGTGCTGCGGTCCGCGTTGGCATTTTGACACCGCACATTGACCTGTGGCTGGGGTTTGGCCAGGCTGGGCATAAAGAACGGTGAACTAGCTTGTGCCGTAGCGCTCGGTCTTATAGTAGTCTTGTAGTAGTCCAAGTTTTCGGGAGCACTGACTGCTGTGCGATCCCTGGCAGAGGTTGCGGATTCAAAGAGACTGGGGCTCCTACATCAACTGAGGGTGTACCCTGTAGGTCACCTGTTAGTGGGGTAAAATAAGTGGGGGAAATGCAAGTTGAGCTGAGGCCTTATATCACCCTCAGCTCAACTTGCATTTCCCCCACTTATTTTACCCCACTGTCAGATGACCCGCTCACCACACCGTCAGTTGATATACATGCTCCCAAGGGGCGGCGGTAATAGCTGCGGAGACGGACGCAGAGCGGGCCTGCTGCGGCACGGCGGGGCACAGCGAGATAAGCATCCCGGCGTGGTCGACGGCGGCGTAGGCAGCCGAATTTTTCAAAGTAAGCGGCTCCCTGTTACACAGACTTTCGATCGGATATGGGCGGGAGTTCCTGAATGACGGGCGCTTCCGCCACATGCGATTCTGGATCAAACAAGATTCTCATCGCAAAACTTAATCCGAGACATTCGACCAGTGCCGCTAGTCAAAGTTCTTCCCAGCATTATCATGGCTTGAGTAATATCCTTCTAATTGCTGTCGCCCGGTCCGAAAGCTTATGCACAATAGGCCAGGGGTTGATCAATGCAACGCATCCTATATATGGCATCACTGACCAATTATGTAAGCCCTAGCCCTCGATCAATTGGCACCTTCGTGGTTTTAATCCATCATGGCTCCCTTCTCTTCATACCCCACTTTTGATAAGCCTATTGCTCTATGAGGAGCTTCTTATCTTCATTCATCCTTATTATAGGCTTCTCATTCCCTTGAGAGGTCAAGGCAGTGTTTTCGATTTTATTGGCTTTTCTTTTTCACAAGGATGCTTGTGAAAGATTGCCATGGCTCACAGTGTGCTGCCCGAGGTTATTATGCCGTCTTTCGAAACATCGTCTCTTCAGAACAAGAGACTAGCGTGCGACCGTTGTCGAGCCCAGAAGCTTCGATGCCCGCGGTCCTCCCAGTCCGGTCAGGATGGATTAGACAAGCCATGTGTCCGCTGCCAAAGGGCTGGCAGAGTGTGTATTTACGGCCAACGAGTAAAGAGTGGACGACCACCCAAAGGCTCCAAGGATAGGTCATACCTATTAAAGGACTTTGGCAGAATTGATCCACGACCTGCTCAAGAACAGGCAAACTCGGACGCCGCTGAGACAGAACATGGATCCGTTCCATCTAATCGCCATTCCCCTTCATTCTCACTCGGTTACCAAACCCTCTCCTTTTCAGAAAGCTACGTCGGAAACAATGATACTATCATGCAATTGGAGGAGAATATTCCAAACCGGACAGAATCGCGGCCATCTCAGCATGCTAAAGTCGATGACATTGTGAGTAACGTCTAACTTTCAAAGATATAGTAGTATAATGGCAATTGTTGTCAAGACATTCGAAATTTACCTTGCTATTTTTTTCTTCATCATGTAAAATAAACCTAGCGGTTTATTTTCCTTGTTCCTGCCGTTTATCTAACTAGCCGATAGATGCCAGATGCATCATTCCCTTACTCCAATATGGAAAACTTTCCTTATATCGCCAAATCTCCGCTACATGACATGGACAATTCGGATCCCGATACTGACCTTGCCAAACTGAACGATAGAGAGTATGAACTCTCCATTGACCCTGATTTCGATATTGATTGGGGGAATCTTCTTGGCAATGTGAATAGGCCTGACCACCGAACACCCGTGAACTTTTCGGATTCAGACTCGTTTCAAAGTTTGTTCGAACTGAACATGAAACTTCTAAATTGGCTCAAGGCATACAAGCCAACACTTCCGGGCAAGGAATTCAATCTTCTACACGACGGAGAGACGGCAGGACATCTTGTAGAGTTCTCTGGGGAATTCATCGATATCTGCCAAAAGTCTCTGCCATGCTTACTTCACAAGCCGAATTCATTTCACGACGACATCAGATCTCAAGATATAGAGAGCTCCACGGGCAGCTCGTCCACGTTAGGTTCCAAGAGCAGTAAGTTTGTCCCAACAAAAAGGTGCGAAGCAATGCTAAATTCTCGTTAGATTCCATTTGCATATCCTCATCGAGTGTTTTATTTTCGATGATCTCATGCTATACTCAGATTCTGAATGTTTTCGAACTGGTCCTAGATTGGCAAAAATGCGACATTGTCGGAAGACACTCGGATGCTAGTCAAATCCCGGCGGTAGGAAAACTAGCACTGAAGGCTTCCATCATTATCCACACCATTAGGAGCTTCTTTCTTCACCTCCATGAGCTTTCATCTACTCTGGACCTCAGTTTGGTCGAGAATCTCAACGGCGCGGGGAATCAAGGTGGCAATAAAGCGAGTCTCCGGGGGCTTACGGATTGGGAAGCCGTGTTTCCGTACGAAATGAATACAAGATGCATTTTGGGCTTGGAGCTTTGTAGAGTCAAAATTCAAGAGGAGAAGATATTTGCCGAAATTTATAGACTTGAGAATATATAAATAATACGTCGTCAAACAATGTCAAGATTATTTTTACCCGTTGTTGAGAAGATCCTTTCCTGAATCGTACCATCGTTATCGTCCTTGAGATCCAACCCGGCCCAGGTCGATACAATAAGCTTCACTTCTATATACATCCAGCTCCAGCCTGTGCAGCGGGCAGATAAAAAAAGCAGTTTTATGGCCCAAATATCCCTTGTGCAGTACGAGGTAAAATGGTCAAAATCTAGGTTAAAATAAAACTTTGAGGTGAAATTTTTCAATATCTAGACATATGTATCCAAAACCTTATGAAGCCTCAATAAAAGAGCTGCCCCCGCCCTGTCAACCCGGCCTGATCTAACCCATCTACAACCACCTTATAATAAGCTTCGCACAATAGCGTTTGAACAGTTAGGCTGCAATACTCCTGAATAATACATGAGATGCGGCTTGTGTCATTTGGACATGAAGGATCACAAGCGAATATGAAGAGCTGTTGCACATCTTGGTTGCGTGCGCCGCCGCCAGTCCATGAAAAGTCACCGGTGATACTGATGACATCTTTAGTCTCAACCAAAGTCAACTAACAATCATCTTTCACAATTTCTTGGTTGACACATATCCACATCGTTTAGGTGCGCATGATATTACCCCCTGACTAGACATTCAGTCGCGAGAGCACTCAGGCCACTTACGCAATGCAAGCGATCCATCTAGTACAGGAATCTTCAGTCTTGAATACTACGGCAGAGTTGAAGTCAGGCTAGAGCACCCAAGTCCAGAGAAAATGACAGCACAAACAGCTCATCAAAAGGATCAAATACCGTTGTGAATAATTCAATTAAATGTACTTTTTTCTTTCTTACTTTCTTCTTTCCGAGCACCCTCCCATTCATTGCGAAGTACAGGTTCAAACCTAACGACATAGTATCCGTTTAATTCTGCTTCTTCTTCATCGCTTCACCCCTTCAGAAGGCCATGGTCCTTCGAAAGGCCATGGCGCGCTTTTCGGCTGCTGGAGGCAGCACGAAGGCTCCGGAACCACCAAAGGGGCCGGCTAGGTTACCGTTTCGGAAGCGAAATACGCAAACATTCTCGACGCCCGCAACTGTACCATTACAAACAGTGTCGGGTGATATTTGAATAGCGCAGTTGAAGCTGGTCGTGGTAACTAAAGATAAACCGAGGACGACGCCAGGAACATTCAGCGTCACACTGGCCGGCACGAATGCTGAGGGGTCGGTTCCACCAGATGTGGGATCAACCTCAGCTGTGTAAGGCCCAGCACCCTCTTGATTGACCTGCGGATAGCAGGTCAGTACAAATTGCAGTGGTCAGGTAGGATAAACTCACCTGGTGGAAGATGAAGTTCACCACCCCTTGGTCAGTGCTGGTGGGAAGGCCCGAGATGGCGCCCTTCCCAGCCGTATCCTTCACCCCAGACTCGGGAGCGTTGTCGGTCACTCTGGAAGAACTAGTCTTACCACCGAAAGGAGCTCCGAAAAGTCCGCCAACGAATGTTCCAAACTGTCGGGGCACCTTGGTGCTACGTCGCTGAGAGGGAAGGCCGTTCATGAAGATGCCGACATTGGTACTTGCATAGACCGGACCGCCACCCTGAGTCCGACCCAGAGGGCTGCCGCCAGCCCTTATTTCAAAGTCTCGGATGATGGACGTATCGGCCTGGGCTCCGCAAAGATTTCCAGCGCAGTTTCTGGGTGTTCCATCAATGACTACATAGTGGGTAAGGTCTCGTGTCTCACAAAGCACCGTTTGATCACCATTTACATACCACTAAGCCCTGGCATGACGACTCCATTTGCTCCATTGACCCTTGTGATCAGGCCATGACCGGAGACAGCCACAGAGAAAGCCAGAAGAAAGGGCGTATACAGCATTTTGAGCTCGCTAAAAGGATTGAGAATGGAATGATGGAAAAGAACAAGTTCGATGGAGGAGAGCTGTTGGGCAGTACAATGGAGGTAAGGGAGGGATCCGGACTGAGACACGCTGAGCAAGAGGGCAATTTATAATGACGGGATTGCAAGGAAACGCCTCTTGACCCTTTTTCTAATGGAATTGATCATATGAAGCTTCCAACTTGCGCGCTAGGGCGGCCTTGCCGGAGATCGACAGATCGACAGAGACGGTCATGACCCCAATGAAGCCACATCTACGCTACGCACGTCATTCTTCCAATAGGATCTACTCGATAGCATCTCCAGGCCAAAATTAGCCCAGCACTAATTCCGCTATCGGCAAAAACACTTCCCACGTCAGGGAAAATATCCCGTTTAAGGATACCGCGTATATCGAGACTGGTATGGCGCCCAGGCGACCCTGAACCCTGTTCCTTTAAATTAGAGATTTGATATCCGCACGAACACGAATTGATATCCGGACGAACAGATCTACATTTTGGCTAGAATATTAATATTCTATATCACATAATATAATTCTACTACCAAAATAATAATAATTGCCCTTAACTTTAACTTTTTATTAATATAATATTAATTTATTTAATATGCCCTAATAAATATAATATCTTTATTTAATAAGATTATATTATTATTTCTAAGTAATAATAAATTATTTAAAGAATATTATTTTCTAGAAATTAATAAAAAAATATTTTTTAGTTCTAAATTAATATATATTATCTTTAATTTTCTAGATTTTATCTTATTTAATTTATTTAATAAACTTCTTAGCTTTATATAATATTTCTTTTACTTTAATAATATAATAA
>JAKZGU010000252.1:0-29926 GCA_022837005.1 Calonectria pteridis | reverse complement strand
TATAAAAATAATATTTAATTAAATATTTAAAAAGTTTATTAATAATAATATAATAATAATTTAAATAAAAAAATAAATTATAAAAAATTAAAAAAAAAATATATATATTATAAATAAATAACTTAAAATTAAAGAAAAATAATATTTTATTTTTAAATAAATATAATTTCTTTTTATTAAAAAAAAAAAATTTTAATATTAGAATATTAAATTAACTAAAGAAATTATAGTTATTAAGGCCTAAGGTGCTAGCTAGGTGCTTGGTATAAATATAGTAAGAAGTAAGATTAAGGGTATTATATGACCCTCTTCTAAATACCAAAAGGGGCCTTATTTAGCTAAAATAGATAGAATAATGATCATTATTATAATAAGAAGACCCCTAGCAGCTGCTACCCTGACTATGACCTTAACTGCGTCATCCAGTTACCCCGGGACTTACCCACAAAAAAAAGAAAAAAAGAAAAAAAGAAGAAGCAGGCTGTGTGGATGGGCGAACAAATCAGGGCTGTTTGGCCTTTCTTTTTTTCCCTTGCTCGCCCAAGACACTAGGCGTCCCTCGTCCCCGGGGTGTTCCCCGCGCTGAGGTGAGCTGTCACAACATGGAAAAGGCCAATGGGACGAATCCCAGGCCGAGCTGCGTCGTCCTTCCCCGAGTGGCTGCATTTAGGGCTGCGCCTGGGGAGGAGGGTTGTGCTGCATGCTGCGGGAGCCAGTTGGAAGAAATGGGGTAAAAGCGAATACCCACGTCTCGCACACCCCTTTGAGCTAGTCTTGTCTTCTTGTTTCATGCAGTGAGCCCAAGAGCCGCCTGTCTCTCCTCATGAGCTCCATTCCACATTGATCTGTGTAACACGTACTGGAGAAAAAAGGTCTCCTCGCCCGAGAATACTGGCAACTGACCAATTACTGGAGAGAGGGCACTATGGTTTGGCACTGACCAACGGCGGTTGTGACACATAAGCACAAGTTCTTTTTTTTTTTTTTTTTTTTTTTTCAGGAAATGCACAGGTGTGAGGATAGCATGTTATTGCCTTTTCGGTCTGGACAGTTATAACCCCCGCGTTGTGTCTAACAGGCCAACTGCCGGATCCAATGCTAGGCTCAGTGAGGCGATGATCGGAGGCTAGTCAAGCACGAGGTCCGAAGAGGAAGCAGGCTGATACCGGTAGACAACCAAAAAAAAGTCTGAGTAGCCATGTTACAATACTTGTTTGAAAATAACATAGTTTCGGAGCATTTTCACATCTTTTCATTTGGAAAAATGATGCGCACGTGAAACTGTTCTTTCTTGGAACTGTGTCTGCCCAAATCGAGTGGCTGGTGACTTTTCACGAGGCCAACAGCCACGGCGGGTGGAATGCCTCCCCATGAGACAAACTTGCCGCGATGAAATGATTGAGACATAACAGCTGGAGGCTTTGGTTGCTTTTGAAAGCTTGAGGTGTTTTGCGCCTCCTAGTTGCCACCGAGTTACATAGAGATCTGACGGGAACTCGGCGGATGACCTGAGGGGTGGAAGCGGAACAAAGTACCGACGACGCGAGCTGAAGGCCTTGGAAATGAGTAAACTATTGTTTTTGCCACTCCTAAGTGCCGTGGAAGATGGAGATGTGATTCGTCATCACGCAGGGCGGGCCGGTAATATGAGAAAGCGTGTTGTTTGTCAAGAGCGTCACGTGTGCATGCGAGATATTGGAGAGAACAACAGCGAACAGGGAGATTGTTGTTAGTCGGCCCATCTCTGACTGTCCAATGTTTCAGCGCAAGTGCTCGGAGTTGATTGCTGAGATGGGTTTAAGCAACCAGGCCTCGGATGCTTGGCTGCTTAGCTAACACGCAGCCGCCTTCGATGGCCCGCCAAGTAAGCTCATCGAGACGCAATCATCTTTCTATCATGCCGCTGAATGATGGAAACAGAGGACCAACGGCATCGAATAGAACATGGCTGGCGTTGGTTGTCAAGTGAAGCCTCGTTTTTTAACCCTCAGCCCGATGATTTCGCGCGACTATTTATTTCGATCCTTCACCTTATTCTCGATCCACGTTTCCTTCAAAAGAACATATAAAACACCACATGACGTCGCTCCCCACGCTACGACGAGTTCAGGGCAACGTTTCAACACTGACCGCTGTTTACGTGGACTCATCCTGCGTCCGCTAGGCGTTTGCTGGCTGCCTTTAGGGGAGCAGTATGTCGGCCAAGTTTCAGCTATCGCGATGTTCCGGACCGTCTAATTGGATATTCTATCATGCGCAAGCGAGATGCTTTGGCCGCGACAAATCTCCGTTTGTCCGGGAGCATGGTGAATGAGAGACTGAAAGTGTTGAGGTGGTTGTCTGACTAAAACATCAAAGGGACGGACGAAAGTCTATCCTCCAAGGTTGTGTGTGACGAGTAGCGCTCTTCTCTCTATCTCTGCATATGATTGCTCGGGCCAACGTCCCGGCGAAGACCGGAATGAACTACACCGAGGACCCTTAATGGAGACAAACAGAAACGCTCAAAAACTCAATCCAACCAACTGTCAGTCTCAAATAGCTGGGCCTGTGTGAAAGCTGAGGCTAACGATGAAGCTTGGCCTTGTGGCGGTATGTCGGTACCTGAGCTAGGGCCGAGCATGGACGCTGGACTTGCATAAGCTGAGGATACGCATATGGCTACGGGGTGTACTGCTCTGCGGACGCTGCTAGTGCTGCAGGAATCAGAATTTTGGGGTGGAAGAGCAAACAACTACAGCCCTTGAGGAGTAGTACCAAGAGCTGCCGAGCGCGTGGTTGGACATAGATGCCAGACAGCGGTTGAGACAGTCTGTGCCAGCAGGTCAGACAATGGGCCATTAGGCAGACCAGACATGAATGAGATGAGAGACACAGGGCGCGGAACGGCAACGAGGGCGAGATGTTTGTATGCAATAAGGGCGCGCTGCAAGGACCGAGATGGGTTGGTTGAGATGGCGACCTCAGATAGGCGAAGAGAGTGGTGGCAGCAGATGGACAGACAGGCAAAGCGGGGGAGGCGAACACGTGGGTCGGCGTGAAGTGCTGCAATGGGATCTCTCTTTGGTGTGATCTTGCATGATCAGAATTATGGACCCTGCAGTACTGGTGTGTTTTGTTTTATTATCGTGGCGATAGCGATGGAGCACGCTGACCAATGCCTCTATTTTTCGTTTACACGATTGCATCCGCAGAAAGACGATAAACCTGTTTGGGACCAGAATGGCAGGTTGGCGCGATTCGGGGCGATTCGCGGGCCAAACACGCCTGGCGAGCAATTTGGGGGACTCGCATTAGATTCCCCGGGGCGGTCCTCTGCGCTGGGCTGGCCTGTGGGTCGTGGGTTGTGAGTTGTGGGTTGTGGGTTGTGGTTAGTGATGAGCCGTCGCTGCGCTAGACGCCATGATTGGCTGCGGATGCCACGAGACGCATCCCCACACCCCCGGCTCTTGGGTCGTCCAGGGAGGGTTGCACTGGTGCGTGTAGTGTGTGTGCCAGGTGTGAGGTGCTAGGCGAGACAGGGCCGCAGAAGACAGAAGAAGGCGACACGAAAAGAAACGGAACATGGGTTAGCCGTGCGTCTTTTCTGTCAGCCCTGTAATGTGTTTTAATCCTGGGCCCATGTCTACGTCGGTGTCGGTGTCGTGTGCGGGCTTCGACTGACTCGATCCCGGCACCGAACGGACATAGCTGTCGTGTCCATGGATATTAATATTACACGTTGGAATTGCGCTGCACTGCTGTGGGGATTGTCATGTACGCAGGCGGGTAATAGTCTCTTTCTGTGTGGATGCAGCAGATGGGGGAGTTCTCCTGTGCTTCTGCTTCTGCGAATTGCTATCGCGCTCTCCCGGGCCATTGTCTTGAAGCCGCACCCAAAAAACGTCGACAGTTTGGCCTGTCGTAATTCGTTACCAATTGCAGCCACGCATGCCCCATCTCCATCCCCCCTTTTTTCCATCGTGTTCCACCCCCGTCTGGTTCTTGTTCCAGAGGTTCCCAGGTGGCGCCTCTAGATTCGAAAAAAGCAATCCCTCACAAGTGACGGACGGCATTGGCCGGGGTGAGGCGGCCTTTTCAGCCCTGGCCCCGCCTCAGGGTGGCCCAGCTGAGGAGCAACAGGAACAGCTCCTCACTGCGAGGACCACGACCAACGTGTGGGTTGCGTACGCCGTATACGCACCAGCAACAGGCACCGGGTGCTGACCCGGCAGGGAGGGGAGAGAGCCAGAGAGAGCCAGAGAGAGAGGGAGGGGGCCTTCTGAATCTCTGTGTCATGATGCACGTCTTGGTCTTGGGCACACGCACTGCACCCCACAGACAGAGGCGGAGGAGTGAGCACAACGCAGCACAGCCCGCAGCGGATATACACCAGACGCGCACAAGCACACGGCGCCTTCTTTCTTACGCTCGCAACACACCTAACCTCGTTCCGCGAGAGCTGATTAGGTGCTGACCTCAGATGGATTGCACATGTCTGCGGGCATGTGAGGTCGAAAAAAGAAAGACGACGCAAAAAAGCAAAGGGGCGCAAATGGCGAGATCCAGATCCCGTCCACCCCCTCCTCCTCGACCCTGGGGTGCAGGACAGCCGGCTGCAAGCTGTTGGAGCAAAAGTGCCACCGCGCAAGCACCCGCCAACAGAGCCAGGCCATGACAGCTACGGTTGGCCGGTGGCGGCTCAGTGACAGTCGGCGCTGCACCTTGTCATTTTGGAAAGGGGGGTGTCTGGCTGGTGTCGCAGAAGGGGGCGCCCGGCAAGCGTTCAGCCCCCCTAGGCCTTGGAGGTTAGTACGGTATAGGCCGTACTATGTAGGGCTTCTGGAGCCATGGGGATGGGGGCCTGGACCGGCTTAGTTAGGTATTTAATGTTGGGTTGCGTCGGTCGTCGATCCCGATGCGACCCGCCCACTTCCCTGAACACATCAGTTTTGCTTGGCAGCATCGTTATTCCCTGGCCGATGGGGGAATAATCATACAAAAACTCTTCGGCATCCTTCCCCCCCCCCTCCCGTCCAGCTCCCTTCGCCGTCCTGCCACTGCCAAGCTGCCTTCTGCTCGCCCCCGGCACTCTTCCCAACAAGCGCTAGCTCAGATTTAGATTAGCGGGGTGCGGGGAACTGAGACCCCTTCGGAAAAGCGGAGAATCTTAACCTCAGAGGCCCAATCCCAGCAGCCAGAAGCGAACGGCCTGTCGTACCCTCGCTGCCTCGCCTGTCCGCCAGCAGAAACACAGCAGAGCGAGAGGGGCGCCGCAAATCTCATCTTTTTGCTCCATCTCCCTTCATCTTCCACCATCTTTCCATCCCCGTTCTTTTTTCCCATTCCCCATTGTGTCGCTGAACCCACTTTGCTCCCTCTCCACCGACTGCCTCTGCTCCATCGCCAACCCCAGACAGGAGCGGTAATACTGCCGTGTTGCCCTTTTTCTCCCGTCTCCCCTCCGCAACCTTTTTTTACCCTTCCATCCCCCCTCTGCGCTGCGCCGCGTCGACAATCCCGGCCACACCCGTCGGCGCCCAGCATGAGGCGCCAGAACCGCTCGTGCGACCAGTGCCGCAAGGCCAAGCGTGCATGCGATGCGCCCTCTCTCTGGGACATTCAGCCCAATTCCGACAGAGTGCGCTCCGCCGACGGCTCCTCTACCGTCTCGCTCGCCGAGGAGCACCTTGGTGAGTATTCCACGTTTTCCCCCTGTCCGCCTGCGACCGCTGTCTCGGGAAAGCGAAACTAACCGGGGCCGCCCGAAAACCTCGCAGACGAGATAGATTCCCGCGCTCTCCGATGCTCCTACTGTATGCGAACTAGGAAACAATGCACCTTCAACTGGGTTCGAAGCCAGCTGCAGACCGGCCCTGCCAACGCCGATGGCTCAGCTCGTCGCGTCCCCGATCCTGCGCGAGCAAAGGCCAAGCGCCAGCAACGCCCACGCCCACAACTCGGTCCCTCGCCTCCTCAGGCCGGCCTCCCGATCCAAGGCCTCGACGTCAATGCCACGGCGCTTCTCGATATGCTGCAGGCGCCTCCGACCGCTCATGACTTGACCTCGTGGGGCCCCATGGAAACCGGCTTCGCCAACTTTTCGGGCTTCCCCCATTCGCCTTTTGAGACAATGCCCGTCAGTGGCGTCTTTGACTCGTCAACCTTTGACGCGAGCCTTCACCCGACCATGATTGGCACCCTCGATGCGCACACGACCCCGCCACACCCTCAAACAATTGATTGCTCTCCTACACCGGAACTTCCCGTCCAGAATGGTTTGCACCACTCCCGGCAACGCGCAGCCACCGAAGAGGACAATGGAGAGAATGGATGGCCCCTATTTCAGTCGCAATCGGCTCCCGATGTTCCTTTCCAGCCTTCGCCCTCCGTTTCTAATTCCTACGAAAGCGACATTTCATCTCGCTCGCTAAGCGTGCGTCACCATTCCGAAAGCTTGGCGCGCAGCTATGCTACATCGATTTCACCATTCTCCGTTTCCCATAATATGGTTACAAACACAAACAAGAGTCTCATCTCGGATAATCTCATGCGCATATATCACGACGTTTTAGAGCACGCGTTGTCTTGTTGGCTATCTGAAGAGACCTGCCCCTATAGACCAAACTCTATTGGCCGACCATCGTCCAATGGTGTGAGCTGGTTGGCCAGCAACTTTGAGAATCTCAAGGTTCTCGACCACTATGAGCCAAAACAGCAGGATAACCGCATATACCGTCGCGTGGTCCAGCTGGACAAGGTTGCACAGTCAAACAAACTAATTAGACTCACAAAATCGGAAGATAGGGCTGCGTCAAAGGCCCTGCATCTGGCCATTATGGCGTTTGCCACCCAGTGGGCCCAGGGCAGCCAGCGTGAGCGGGAGAGATTTCCCAAAAATGTCGCATCCATCGACGGCTCCCGGTCAGGTTTCGAGGACGACTTGAATGCAGAGTTTGATCGGACGCTGCAAAAGACCTTTTGGGCCCAGGCCAAGCGGGCCCTCCAGGATTGCTCGGACATGGAATGTTTCAGAGTGGTGTGCGCGGATTTGATCATGGGGCTGGCCCAGAAACCTATGGAAGAGGAGGATATGGTCTTTAGCAGGAGGGACAGTTTCCCGATGAACGGTTTCGGCGATAGCACCCCTGTTGTTGGTGGCGAGGACTCGATCGCTTCGCAAATCAGCGACATTATTTCCGCAGAGGGACCTCCCGTCTTCATGGAGAGGGCGGCTCGAAAGATGCACGCTCTCAAGTTCCAGTACGAGGCCCGTGAGACTGGTGTTCTCGACTCGTCCAAGAGCTCACTCGGATTGGAAAAATCCACCGTTGCTGAAAGGCTCAGCGAGGAGGACAGGGGCACTATCGGCCTAGTCTACTGGATGACCGTCATGTTTGATACTGTATCTTCATCCATGAATGGCCGTCCTGTCGTCGTTTCCGACGAGGAATGCCATCACGACCCGACCTACCAACAACACCCCGAACACGAATCGTTCAACATTGAGTATGACCCACACGACGCCAGATGGTGGGCTGAACTCTTTGACCGAGAGGACAAGGAGGGTGTTCTGCGCTGGCCATGTTCCTTCGAGATGGCTACGCGAGGGGTTGTGGCAGCTGCGCCAACCAAGGTAATACTCTTTAGGCACGTGTCATACCTGCAGAACACTGTCCGAAGCAAGTATCGCGGCGAGGCTGTCGAAAAGGTTATTTCGAATGCAATGGCCGTTTACAAGCACTGGAATGTGAACTACGGCGCCTTCTTCCGAGATCTTGTTGATCAATACGACACCGTCCCTTCACATATCCAGAGCTGGTTTGTGTGCGTCGTCGCGCATTTTCACTGCGCGGCTCTTCTGCTTGCCGATCTCATCGAGCTGGTGGATGAAAATAACCTAGGGTTGGAATATCAGACCCAGGTCCGTCTCAGCGTGGATGCGGTGAGGTGTCTACGAAAGGACAGTGCTGCCATTCTCTCCGACTTGGCACGTGTGTCGACCTGTCCTCGAGCTGGCGACATTCCCGGCACTCACGTGTCAGATCTTCACTTTGCCGTGGTCGAGGGCTCCATTCTGACGGAACCTTGGACCATGATACTCATACGGGCATTCACCAAGGCGGCTATTCTCCACCTGACCGAGGTGGAAGAGGCGGTCAGGCATGACCCCCGTGCGTTGGAGAAACCCGCGCTGTCAATATTAGCGAAACGGTGCGAGGACTGCACAAAGGCGCTATATTGCTTGGGCAAGAAGTCTGACATGGCACGGAACATCGGAACCATCCTTTCTGGGGCGCTGGGACCGTATCTGATGCAATCGGACATGGCGATTCCGATCTGATTTGTTTGTTGGTGCTACGGCGTGTTTAACTATGCAATATTGCGGTTTGGCCCGTTTTGGGACCTGGATGGAATTGGAATTGGGATCTTCACTAGGAGAAGTAGCGGGATATTGGGCGAACATTGTTATGGGTCTGGATATAGCAGGGACTATCCGAGTTTACTTACTATCACGCTTCGGGGTGAAGCTTTTGGACATGAATTCTCACGATTATCACATCTTACCTTTTGATGTTCCCTGTGCTTTTTTTTTTGGGGTCCCCGTTTCACTTGACGTCTCGTCATTTGCTTACCTGTCCATCTCAGCTCGAGCCGGAGGGCACGGATTCGACGGCAAAGCTACCCCTCCACCATGATTCGACTCGGTCCCGAACCGCGTCACGAGTCAGAAACTCTGGGGAGAGCTGTGCCTCCTGGGCCTCATCTCCACACCCCACCCCGGAAATCCAGGCCAGAGGTCACAAGGTTGGAGGCCAGTGGCAACACGAACGGCCAAGGCTCTTTTCCAGTCGGGCCCACCCCGCGCTCATCACCTTCTTAGCCCCAAACCCAAATCACTCACACGGTGCGCGCGTATCCTTCTTTAGCCAGTCGGGTCTGGGCGAATCGGCTTGGCCCGCCTGCGGAGGTTGTTGCCTCCAACCTCGAAGGACTGACTTGGGGAAAGCAAGGCGATTGGCTGATCGCATATGCTTGTTGGTGCAAGAAAGAAAATTGTGTTGGGCCGTGGTGTCGTATTTTGGAGGCGGGGGAGGCGTCTTCCTCCGTCTTACAAGGACCGGCCGGTCGGTGCCCCTCGTAAGGCGAAGATGGCGTCTACGGGATTGATTGAAGTGGTCTTATCTGGTGATGGAGGCTAAGCGTCTGAGAGGGGTCTAGACTTGAGGAGGGGTTTCGCATGGGAATAGAGAGGACAGAAAAGAAAGAAAAAACGGGCCGACGGTGACGGGAGGCATCCCAACGGTTCTTTTCGGGACTGAGCCCTACGCATTGACTATAGGCCCGGGATGGCGCCTGGGGAACCAAGTTCTGTGCGCTCTGGGACGCTAGACGCTGGGTCGAACTCGTCCCGGAGGGTGTGAGGCTCTGGAAGAGCGAGCGCGTACACGGGCTAATTTATCCCGAGTTGAGCGTTGTGCGTCTCATCGTTTTTTTTGGTGTGTTGGTAGTGCGAGGAGCTAGGGCTGTGAGATGGGTGCAAGCAAACTCGAGGGGCTTGGTGTATGCTTGGATGATGCGGACATGACGCGTGAGTGTCGTTCTGGATTCCGGTATTTCCCTTAGTGCGCCCGCTCTGTTTTTGTATTCTTTGCCGATGTTGAGAGTTGGTGTTGATTCGGTACTATGTATGTTATGGCGTAATGGCCATGTTCTGCTGCTTGACTGTGTCGACGGAAGGGACGACAACTCTGATGGAATCTAATATCAAGAAAAATTTTAGACCATTCATTGAACGAAATATATCGCTACTATGAAGATTGATTCTTGTGATGCTGTTGAAGTGTCGTGATCGGCTCACTCACCCAGTGATTTCTACCGAGGTTCTGGTGTCACGGTACAAAACGGTCATTGAACACCACGAACACGCATACACTTACCCTTGAGTAAACATGCCTTTTTATAAGCTTGATAAAGATCATGCCTCAACTAATTGTATACAAATATCGCTCCCTCGAGATGCCGAGATTCCATTGTCCGAATCCCAATCTCCGAAATGCCCGGTTCGTGGCCCGCATATTCTAGAGAATCGTGATACAAATCGAGGTTGTATAGTTTCACCTTCGGCAGTTAGAACAAAAAACGAGCCGAATATTGTGAGGATTGCCTCGGTGTGTGCGTCCGGCTTGTTCAAGAAAACTTCATGGACGTGGCACGGTAATTGCACCACAGCCATTGGCTGTCGTTCTGGATGTGTGCGCGGATTAACAGCCGTCGATTGAAGACGCTGACCCCAATAATGGGGTCTACAGTTTCTCACGGACCGATGGGACGGAATTTTTTGAAAAATTCCGGCCCATCAAGTAGGAGGGAGATACGTACGCGGGGCCCCCAAAGGATCATCTATTGCAGTTTCGGGCTGTTCGGGGGGGGGATCTAATTATCCGGATCTCTGCGATTGACTGAGGGGCATTTAATTGGGCCAGATTGGGGCCAGATTGGGGCCAGGCTGGGAGCGCAAGCCTCATGCTCGCTCTCGAACCCCAGAAGGCATGAATTACCCCTCTTGGCGTCGGCATCAACTTGCGATTCCGAATGGCCTCGGAATCCAGCGTGGATTTCCGAGCCTAGCAGTCTATTTAGATATAGCACCTCGTGACTTCAAGATGAATCTAATCTTGAAGTCACGCATTTATACCATCTCAGATCGCATCTTACGATTTTGCATCAAGACCGTTGTCGTTGCGTGTATCCGTTGCGAACAATAACCCCTACACCATGTCTAAGCCAATCAACCGCGTTACCCTCTTCAAGATCCCCGACTTGGAGCATCAGCAGAAGCTGATTGACATCTACAAGGGCATGCCAGTCAAGGCTGTCAAGGTTGGTGACAATTGAACGGTCAAGACGTTGACTTAGACTGACTGACTGACTGTCATGAAATAGGATGGCCAGCCCTACATTCGCTCTGTTCGCGCCGGACCTACAAAGGCCGACCAGCGAAACCAGGGATACACAATTGCAGTCATTTCCGTCTTTGACTCAGTAGAAGACATGGCCTACTATGACAACGAGTGCGCGGCGCACGCCGAGCTCAAGGCCTATGCCAAGACGGTGCACCAGGGAGCCATGATGGTGTTTTTCGAGAATGTGCTTGAGTAAATATAGACGATTAAATTAGATGTAAATGACAAAAAATTGGAATGACAAAAAACTCGCAATGCCTATCCTTGAATGCCCTAATTCTTATGCTGTAATATTGGTACATAATGGAAGCAAGAGAAAATTAA
The DNA here is from genome assembly GCA_022837005.1 of Calonectria pteridis. NCBI lineage: Eukaryota > Fungi > Ascomycota > Sordariomycetes > Hypocreales > Nectriaceae > Calonectria > Calonectria pteridis. The sequence goes on along the minus strand of JAKZGU010000252.1, from coordinate 18,656 downwards.
AATGCAGCGCTACCTATCTAAATGAGTCCCTGGAATCGCCGTGAAATTTCGCCTCCCATACCACCCCACTCATCATCGGGCCCGTACAGCTGGGCGCCAAACCCTTCAGGCAGAATCTGACCCTGCCCAAAGGCGTCGAATAAAGAAAGAAGGTCGTTTCTCATTTGGTACATGTCCGGGATCGAGCTGCCCAGGTCCAAGTCCGGGACAATTCCGCTGTCGGTGTGAATGTCGCTGATATTGATGTCATCAGCACCATCGAAATGATGGGGACGCTCAACATGCGGGTTGGTCGAATTGACAGTAAGCGCGGGGCTGTCTCTTTCTAAATCTCCTTCTTCTTCCTCGGACCCTCGAAGACCGAGGGTTTTGAGCCTGGGAAGAAGACCGCGGATGCTGTTCCACAATCTCCTGCTGACCATGCTGTCGCGGGAGAAGCCCCTAACAAGCTCGACACCGTCAAGGAAGCTCTTTCGGCAAGGCCCAGTGAAGACATCTGGAGCGTGGCACACGGCCAGGAATATGATGGCGAGGGCGCTGAGAAGGAAGTAATTGAACACGTTTTGCTGGCGGGAGTAAATGTCAGTGGTGGAGTTGAGGTGCACAAGGACCTGAATGCTATCTTGCGCAATGTCGACTACGAGCCAGGCATTCCTCATATTCGCAGCGATGCTTGATGCGCTAAGGAGATAATGTCGATAGATGAGAGTTCTGGTGTGATTTCCACGTAGATATAATAGCGCGCGAAGGCGATGGATGATGCGAGGTTGAGAGCGAGGTGCAAGTCCAAGGCGGGGATGGCGCAATTGAAGATCAGGAGGTATAGATTGAAGCCAAGTTTGTGTACTAAGGTCTAGAGAAATGACAGTGTCATCGGGGATTGATTGAGATGTGGCTCCAAAAGGTGGGATGGCCTCCCATAACTTGGAGGTGAGTCGGCCATATCCGACCATGCATTTGAGGTATGAGTATTCCTCGTCCTATCATATCATGTTAGCACCTGCGCATCCCGTAATTGGAAAAATAACTTACAGGCTCTGGAAGCTCTGGGTCAATGTCACGATCCACGAGCGCAAACGAAAGACTTGTGCCAAAGCTCCAGCGACGATCAAGCACATAGACACACCAAAAGACCCTCGTCACCAGCCGTCGGGATTCTATATCCTTAAAGTTATCTAGCAAGCTCTTCTTGCGATGGAGTCCCATCTCAAGCGCTTCTCGGGCCGCGAGACCAATTGTGCGCCAAGCGAGTAGTTCCTCATCGCAATGGAAATAGTAAATGCTCTGCCGTTGGTCAGTTCAGTTAAAGATAGCACGTAAATGTGGGGACGCACCAGCATTGTGATAAGCTGAAGCTCTTTTATGTTTACTTCTGGGCGGGCAATTATGGAGACATTGTTCTCGACGGACTGGATAATCATGGTAGGCAACTCCTTCTTGCCGTTTGTCTCGAGGACAATGGCCGTGGCCATTGCGACCTTGACAATCTCGACATCCTTGAGGGTGAAGCCGAGCTCTGGGCTGTCATGGGACATTTGGCCGCGTCTAATGAAGTGCAGGATCTTGTCTGCCTGAGCAATCTGCTCGCCTATGTTGGTGAAGGGATAGACGGATTCTACTTCCTCCTGGTAGACGGTGAGGAGCCTGGCTATCTCACTGGGAGTGACGGTCTGCCAGTAGTCCTGACACCCGGTGTAATCTCTGGGGCCATTGGCGGGGGACTGGGCGCCGCTGGGGGGCAAGGAGTCGTACGTGGGAATGCCCATGCGGGTGAGGGACCTCTCTCCAATGATGATGCCAAAGGCGGACCTAGTTGGGCCAACAAACTGAGGCTCCTTGGGGACGCCCTCTCGCTGAGAGCTGGCGGGCGATTGGCCTATGATGGTATCGCCAGAGGGCGAAGGGTCAAGACGGGCACTGGGCGGCCGGTCCTTGAACTCTTTTACGCTGGTGACTGTATTGGCTAACTCTGAGACCTGCTTGCGCAGCTTCATGAGCTCTTCGCTCAGGTTTTGGATTTGTATATTACTATAATGACAGGAGTCAGATGAGCTGTGGGAGTCAGCAGAGAAGCACAGGGTGTTTTACCTATTATTCTTGTCCCTGGATCCGTGGTTTGCACCATGCGCATACACGCAGACCAGCTCCCCGTCAATGCAACGCTGACAGCTGGACTCATCGACGGGGATGCACTTGAGCTTTCGCTTCTTGCACTCGTCACTATCTGAGATGTGAGCACTGGGCACCGATAGCCTGAGATGAACCGAGAATCATACCATGCGACCGAGGTGTACTTGCCACGCTTACCTCTGCGATACCCTTCGCCGGCGGGCCGCTTGCGCACGCCAGCAGCAGTGGGCTGAGCGGCGTCAGTGGGCTCAGCAGCGGGCTGCTCCGTCGTGGTGGAGGCAGTTTCCATGGTGGACATCAGGCGAGGAGGGGGACGGAAACGCGATGCGAGTCGACGACACGAAAACGAGCTTCCGAGGCGCGACCGCAAGGATTCCGCCCTCGTTTTAGATCCATCGCCAGTCAGGACGAGCAGTTAGTAATGGCCTCCCTCGGTATTGAGCCGAGCTTCCGAGCCACACAGTTCCGCGGCTTCCGAGTTCCCCGCAAGCCACCTCCGCAAAAGCCGGGGTTGATCGACGATGCACTAGGCTTTATCTGGATCGGTGGACACTGACAGTCCCCAGGAGCTGGACCTCAGACAACGTAGCCGAAGTAAAGGCTTTGTTGCAACCATTTCCGAGCGGTACTTGGAACTCGAAGGCTTAGCATGTGCCACCTCATCGCGCCGCTTGGGCTCTTAAATCTAGACCGTAAGAACGTAGAAACGGCGACACTGCTCTCATCACTCGCCTGCTGCCATCGCAAAGAAGTCGCTTTCCAAGTGTTGTAGAAGCGCCCAATTCTGCAAAAATGACAGTCGCAAGCATTGTTGAGACGCTGACCGAGGCGGCCCAGAACAGCCCCGTGCTGACTGCTCTGGTGTCCGTGATGCTGGTCCCAGTCGTCTACCTCCTCTACAACGAGGTGGTACGACACGGCGAACGACTCCAGGGCATGACGGGCCCATCTGGCCTGCCCATCATCGGCAACATCTGGGACATCCGCGTCAATGCTGCAGAGACGTATCGAAAATGGTCCAAGAAGTTTGGCCCCGTCTACCAGATCCAGCTTGGCAACATCCCCATCGTCGTCATCAACTCTGCCGCTGCCGCCCGAGACATTTTCGGCAAGCATTCCCAGGCCTTCAGCTCCCGCCCCGAGTTCTACACCTTCCACAAGGTGCTCTCTGATACTGCTGGTACCACCATCGGCACATCTCCCTACAGCGACTCTCTCAAGCGCCGCCGCAAGGGTGCCGCCTCTGCCCTCAACAGGCCCTCTGTCGCCACCTATGTCCCCCACCTCGAGGTTGAGACCAAGGACTTCGTCAAGGAGCTCTTCTCCTACGGTGATGGCGGCAGCGTCCCCGTTGACCCCATGCCCATGATTCAGCGTCTCTCTCTGTCTCTGGCCCTGACTCTCAACTGGGGTATCCGTCTCAAGAGCCAAAAGGATGATCTGTTTGAGGAGATTACCCACGTCGAGGAAGAGATTAGCAAGTTCCGATCCACCACCGGCAACCTCCAGGACTACATTCCCATCCTTCGATTGAACCCCTTCAACTTTCACTCGTCCAAGGCTCGTGACATGCGAAACCGCCGTGACAAGTACCTTGGCGACCTGAACCGCGGACTCGATGAGCGCATTGCCAACGGTACCTACAGCCCTTGCATCCAGGCTAACGTTATCCTCGACAAGGATGCCAAGCTGAACAAGGATGAGCTCACCTCCATCAGCTTGACCATGTTGTCTGGAGGTCTTGACACCGTCACCACCAACGTCGCCTGGTTCATCGCCTACCTCTCCCAGCACCCTGAGATCCAGGAGAAGGCCGTCTCCGAGATTGGCAAGTTTTACTCCACCGCCGAGCCCATGTGCGATGCCAACGACGACCAAAAGTGCGCGTACATTGTCGCTCTTGTCAAGGAGTCTCTGAGATACTTTACTGTGCTCCGACTTGCTCTTCCACGCGCCTCCATCAAGGATGTTGTCCACGAGGGCATCACCATCCCCAAGGGCACCGTTGTTTTCCTGAACGCCTGGGCTTGCAACATGGGTAAGTTGATCAAAACTTATTAGTGAGGGCTATACTAATATTTTCCAGACTCCGACGTTTGGAGCGACCCCATGGAATTCCGCCCTGAGCGCTGGCTCGAGCAGCCCGACGCACCCCTCTTCACGTACGGTGTGGGCTATCGCATGTGCGCCGGCTCCCTACTGGCCAACCGCGAGCTGTATCTTATCTACATGCGCCTAATTAACAGCTTCCGCGTGGAGAAGTACGACTACGTCAACACCCACCCCATTGAGGGCAACGCCGACCCCACCAGTCTGGTTGCCCTGCCCCCTCGCTTCCGGGCTAAGTTTGTGCCCCGCGATCCCGAGAGCTTGAAGAAGGCTCTCGATACCACTGCCTAGATTAGATGTATTGAGCGGAGATAGATGGCGGGAGTTTGTAGATGAAATGATGATTACCATGTAGAGGATGGTCCGGTGTCATGCAGATTTGGTCTTAGTATTTTAGCATAGTGAATTGAGCAAAAGTGTTTCCACATTTTTTTGCCCGATGCCATTCCATTCTAAATAATCATGTAATCATGCTTATTGTATGTTAGGATCGGGGTGGGCCTCTGGCAAGAGCGGAGAAAATCGAACGATTTGTAACGCCTCGGGTAGGATCGGGCCAAGTATAAAAGAGCGAGTGCACGAGTGTCAGCTGCTTCTGACTTTTGCGCTCAAACGCCTCTAGTCTTCGAAACTAACAATTCTTTTCTCAGTGGCAACAATTCAATAAGATAGGACATGGAAAAAACATGAGAACATGAGGATGATGAGTTTATCTATTTCTTCTATTCATCTATTTTGATTTATACCTGAAAGGAAGGTGCCAGGATCTGACCGACACACTCTCCGAACCCGACCAGCTCGTCCTCATTAGCGCCAGACCATCCTCGGATCACAACAGTGTCGCCATCCTCGAGGAACTTGCGAGTCTCGCCGCCTCCAAGATCAACAGCCACCTTTCCGCCCTGGGTCTGCTCCAGGATACTGCCATGAGTGCCAGCCTCGAAGCCGGAGACGGTACCACTGCCCAGAAGATCACCTGTTCGGAGGTTGCATCCGGTAATGGTGTGGTGCGCAATCATCTGAGGCCATGACCACAGCAGGTTCTTGGATGAAGTGCGGGTAATGGTCTTAGAGTTGCCTTTGGCAGCTAAAATCTCGAGTCAATAACCGAACATCAGGATCAGAGGGGAGGTTCACTTACTCTTAATTGTCACCTCCAGGTTAATATCGACCACGTTATCCTTGCGGTCCTCACGGAGATAAGTCTGCAGCTCAACGTCGTTGGGAAGACCCTGGGTTCTGAAAGGCTCCAGAGCATCCGCTAGGACAACCCAGGCGCTAATTGTGGTGCCAAAGTTCTTGGCGTTGAAAGGTCCGAGAGGGACGTACTCCCACTGCTGGATATCACGAGCACTCCAGTCGTTCATAAGGACATATCCAAAGATGTAGTCCTCAGCTTCCTTAATGGGAATAGGCTGGCCGAGCCTGTTGCCCTTGCAGATAAAAGTACCGAGCTCAAGCTCGATATCTAGCCTGCCGCAAGGCTTGAAAACGGGAGTGGTAGCGCCCGGTGCGGGAAGCACCTGACCAACAGGTCGGTGGAGAGGGGTGCCAGAGACCACAACCGAGCTAGCTCGGCCGTGGTATGCCACGGGAAGGTGGTTGTAGTTGGGGTTAAGGGCATTGGCGGGGCCGCGGAACAGGGTTCCAACATTGTGGGCGTGGTTACGGCCAGCAAAGAAATCTGTGTAGTCTCCAATGGTAAGAGGGAGATGAGTTTCAACCTCGTTCAGAGGCAGTAGAGCTGACTTCTTCAAAGGTTCATTAGCCTGCAGAGCCTCGGGGTAAGGCGTATCTTCGCGGAAGATATCTCGAAGATACTCTCGCACTAGCTTGTGAACAGGGCGTCCGAGAGCGGCAAATGAGTTGAGAGTAGGCTCAGAAAAGACATTGAGCTTGTCACTGGGGAAACCGTTAAGCTTGGAGAATCCGCCCTCCTTAGCAAAGGCAGCGATATCAAGCACATGGGCGCCGATGGCAACAGCCGGGCGCCGTGCGGGGATGGCAGCAGTGGAGATGATACCAAAGGGAATGTTAGCCAGGGAGAAGTGAGACCCCGAGGGGATAGGAATCCACGACTTCATCTTGGAAGCTATTATCAGAGAGAGTTGGCTAGGTGTGTGGGGTTATCGACCAAGACCGTACGATGAATTGCCGTGGTCAGTGAGATTGAAGGTAAACACGGACGGGGTTTATACACAAGCCCAAGGATCAATTGCCCGATACAGGTCTTAAAAAAGAAACCCGGGGTTGGTTCGGTGTTCAGCAAGCCGAGAGCTGGAGCACATCAACCGGGAAGTATATCGGCATGTAATGCTCATGTCTCGGGAGATATTCCGACCAATCAAGGGAATTTCCGCTTTCCGAGCCGGGGCGCTAATGTGAAGCTCTACACGAGCCGTCGGAACCAATTTCCGGCACATTGTGTCTGGCCATTGCCATCTCCATCTGCCACACATGACTGAATCTGGGGAAGCCCCACGATAGATAAGATGGGGAAATTGCCCGCTAGAGAGTGTGTAATGGCCCATCTCGTTGACGAAGCCCCGCCATTGCGCGACCCCACCAACATTGCATCGTCATCACGAACTTCAACACAACTGTGACAATGCCCGTAACGAACTTTGAGACTCCGGAAAAATACAAGTACCTGAACGGGTTCAATTCGTTTCACGAGTAAGTTGAGGAATCCGCTGGTTCCGAGAAGTGCAGCTGCTGAAGTCGAGTTCCCAGGTCTGAGGCCATCGAGGGAGCCCTGCCCATTGGCGCTAACTCACCCCAGAAGGCCCCATTCGGCCTCTACGCGGAGAAGCTGTCTGGCACCGCATTCACAGCCCCTAGACACGAGAACCTGCAGTCATGGCTGTACCGCGTGCTGCCCTCTGCCGCCCACTCGGCCTTTGAGCCCTACACGGCAGCCGGCGCCAACATTGGCTCCAAGCTGCAGCACCTCCCCAACCAGCTGCGATGGGATCCCTTCGACATTGACAAGGATGTCGACTGGATCCGCGGCCTGAAGCACGCGGCCGGCGCTGGCGACCCGGCCATGAAGTCCGGCCTGGGCATCTACATCTACGCGGCGGGACGAGACATGGACGAGCGTACGGCCCTGTACTCGTCGGACGGCGACATGCTCATCGTCGGCCAGCACGGCGTGCTCGACATCCAGACGGAGCTGGGCAACCTGCTGGTGCGCCCCAACGAGATTGCCGTGATTCCTCGCGGCATCAAGTACCGCGTCACGCTGCCCAACGGGCCCGTCCGCGGCTACATCCTGGAGCTGTACCAGGGCCACTTCCTGCTCCCGGAGCTCGGCCCCATCGGGTCCAACTGCCTGGCGAACCCGCGCGACTTCCAGGTGCCCACGGCCAGGTTCGACGAGGACACCTCGAGCACCTGGTCCATTGTGAACAAGTACAACAACGAATTATTCATCGCAAAGCAGGGCCACACGCCCTTTGATGTGGTGGGCTGGCATGGAAAGTAAGCAAAGCAGGCAAAGCAAGCCACCAACAGGCATCTCCACTGTTTTTGATCCACGAGGCTTGATGCTAACGTTTTATCTCCTGCAGATGTACGTCTCAGCTGGGTCTTTTCTGACGGCTACGTGTCTACAACACGGTCTTTTATTTGTTGGGTAAATGTCCAGGTGTGCTAATAACGTCACAGATTATCCATACAAGTACGACCTGGGTCGATTCAACGTCATCGGCAGCATCTCCTTTGACCACCCCGACCCCTCTATCTACACAGTCCTAACCGGACCCTCGGATCACCCAGGCACAGCCATTGCCGACTTTGTCATCTTCCCTCCCCGCTGGCTGGTGCAGGAGGACACGTTCCGGCCCCCGTGGTACCACCGCAACACCATGTCTGAGTTTATGGGTCTGATCTGCGGCGAGTACGATGCCAAGGCCGGTGGCGGCTTCAAGGCCGCTGGAGCCAGCCTGCACAATGTCATGAGCTCCCACGGGCCCGATGCTAGCACCTTTGAGAAGGCTAGCAATGCGGAACTCAAGCCGCAGAAGATTGGCGAGGGAAGCATGGCCTTTATGTTTGAGAGCTGCTTGATGCTGGGCATTACTGAGTGGGGTTTGGAGACGTGCCAAAAGGTGCAACCAGAGTACAGCAAAGAGAGTTGGTCAGAGCTGCGCCCTCACTTTAAGAGGCCGTAAGAGGAAATGAAAAGAAAAGAGATGAAATATAAAGGCACAATGGGTGGACTTGTATAGCACGTAGCGGTTCCTGATGAGTGATGATCAAATAAGTAAAGATGACAGCCATGCTGGCCCTGTCTCCGTGATGGATCAATTTGTGACTTGGCAGCTCCTCGGATCTGAGTCCGATCAAGCCTACATGATACAGATGAGATTGGACAAGGGATCCCAGTTATTATAATGCACTTGATTGATTAGGATAAGCTTAACTACATTCTGCATGTGCAGTTTGGAGAGTGGAAGAGGGCTGGAACTACAAGGAACGAAACCACTGCAGAACAAGTCATGAACTTTTTGAAGCTTTCAAGTTTTTGATCTATAGTGCTCGCCAATATCAATACAAGATCAAGCCATGTAGTTTCAGGCCTAATAATCCCAGATGCAATTTCCCAATCCCCATACCTCCTAATCAAACACTTCATAACCCGCTTAACCAAATTCATCATTTATTTCTCCGTCGCAATTTCATCAATGACCGCCAAGTCCGTCAACGGAACCTCGTACTTTTCTCTTCCACCGGTAAAATAGTAAATGGCTCCGAACAGAGCCCAGCCCGCCAGGACTACAATGGAGTAGTTCATGTTCTGGGCCGTGACGGGCATGGACATGGGGAAAGTGCTGAAGATGATGACCACAATCATCCAAATCATGCCGATGATGTTGGCAACGACGCCAACGGCTCGGGGGATGGTAAAGGGACCATAGTCGCACCTGCTGAGAGTCTTGCGTCCGTAGAACGTCATGTAGAAGATGGGCAGAAAGTACGAAATGTACAGGCCGATAATAGCCATGGACAGAATGGCGTTGAAGGCGGTCGCGTTTCCGAGATAGATGAGACCCAGAAGCACCTGCACAATGACGACAAAGGCGACGGCTCGAACGGGCACCTGGACCGACGGGTTGACGTGGCTAAAGTACTCGTGGTACGGGGTCGCTTTGTCGCGGGCAAAGGCCCACAGGGTGCGCGAGGTGGAAGCAACACCTGCGACTGTGGCTGCAGTGGCAATCAGCACCGGCATGAGAGACATGACGGTGGCGCCGGCCCGCGAGTTGGTGGCATCGTGAAAGATTTGCATAAAGGGGAACCCGGTCGGGGTCGTCAGCAGAGACTCGAGCGAGCTGGCGCTGTACAGCAGGACGATGCAGTAGGCGAAGCCCATGATGCCGTTGACGACGACGCTGCCAACCATGGCCAGTGGGACGTTTCGGCTAGCATGGGGGAGCTCTTCAGCAAGATGGCAGGCTGCGTCGTATCTAATGTCCAATTAGCATCTGACCAAGAATAGATTTGAGTCCATACTCACCCCAGGAATGGATAGACGGCGCTCTGCATGCCAATGAGCCAGGAAACGCCATCGCTCTTCCAGCCGCTGCTGTTGACAAACTCGGTAAACACAAACGAAGCCGTGTTCTTGGGTGCCATGGCTCCAAGCGTGACAATGATGGCCAGGAAAGCGGCAACGTGAAGAACTCCTGAAAACAAGTTGACATGGGGCATGGCCTTCATGCCCCAGATGTTGAGAACCGCGGCATAGGCGAGGATGGCCCAGTAAAAGAGCATGCCCTGCCAGCGCTTGGGTTCATACGTATTGGGGTGGTTGAGGGTGATGAGCGCCTGGGCCTGGAGACCGGCGGCGAAAGCAGCAGAGGCGGTGAAGACGATCTGACCGCCGACGGAAATCCAGCCGGTGGCCCACGATGCGCCGGTTCGAGTCGCTGATGGGCACAGCGCGGCAACCCAGTGGTATTGTCCTGACAGGAATTAGCTTTTTGAAAGTATTCGGGTGACAATCGGGATCGTACCGCCAGCGGTGGGATAGATGGAAGCGATTTCGCCCAGCGAAATGACGATGCAGATTGTGCAGATGAACGAGAGGACACTTGATGCCGTTAGATCAACTTCCACGCAAGAGTCATGAGGCGCAACTTACTAGTTGTAAAACAGGCACGGTGGTCCCCCGCTCACCAACGCGGATGAAATGACTGTTGATAGAGCTTCCCAGGTTGCCATGAGACACAGGCACAGCGCACCGAGAGCCGGTAATGAAAAAGTTCGGTTCAGCTCCTGCTGGTGACCGAGCTGTGCGAGACGCTCCTCATCGCTGAGGTTCTTGAGAGGTCGCGAGACACTATGCTCCAAGCCCTCGATGCCTCTTTTCAAGTCAGCATCGCTGGATCTGTTGAGGCTTCCTTCCTCCATCTTGGATAGGAATAATATAAGAAAAGTAAAGTCGGCACACTTGCACGAACCCAGCTCTAGGCGAAAGAGGCCTGTGACTTTATGGTTCTGGGGAAACGGAAACAAGGTTGGTCGGGCAAGCCGTCTATTTAAAAAAGGCCCTTGTGGCGTTTTTTCTCTACTTATCTAGTCGAGATTGGCAGTCTCAGCCTATAATTAACGCTAGCACGTTGTCACGACGGATCCGTGCTTCTGTCTCTTTCTCACCCCTCCCCCCAGGCCCTAGGCCCCAAGCCCCAAGGTGAATCTTCGATCCAGCTGGTGGAACTCGGAAACCGATTCCGCGTAGCATTGCGGGGGTGGCTTGCGGGGAAGTGGAGTGCCTTTGCCTCCCCAGAGGGTTGCATTGTGGCCGGCTATGTGAGATAAACACACGTCCACGGAGCAGGGATGCCTGATTCAGGTTCTCGGCGTTCGGGGGGAAGTTGCATTCGCAACGTGGATTGGGAGAGAGAGAGAGCACTAGGGGAGGGAGGGAGGGAACATTGTCCGTCGGTACGGTGTACAATGATGCATTTCATTACGAGCTGTGGCCGGAGTCGCGGGCGTAATTTCGAGTCCATTCGGCATTGGAGAAGTCGCGAGGGAGGCTTTTACAAATTTCTCACTTTCTTTGCTGTTCTTGAATGCCCTCGCTTGCCACCTTTATCAGACCTTGGTGGAGTTTTTGGGGTGCCGACTGACCCGGGGGCGGCGTCGTTGACAACTTTGTTGTATCGCGAGCCTATTGATAGCGTTCCGACGAACTGTCAGTTCCGAGAAACCACCACCCCATGCATCAGCCCCTAGCTTAGCTTCACCGAATCAGTCATGTCAATTGTCATCAGCCTTTTTTTTTTTTTTCCCTGCGCCAAGGTGGCAGTATCGGGATCGGCCCCATACCAGGCAAGGATTGTCCCGACAGCTGCGGCAGATAACACAATCAGGCATGCCGTAATCACTTATCTCGGTACCCGGGTTGCGCAGGCAGACAAGTCATCAGAATTACGATGCGGTATCTGGCGTAGGCCGGGACCCTTATTTTGCGCATCTGGGGAACTGGCTAGGGGGTGTGCACAGGGGCCCGGACGAACCAGGGTCTATCCGCAACCATGCCCGATGCAGACGTGATTGCGCGTTTTAGGTGCATCCGCTAGTGCGATTCTAGCGTGCTTCTGAATCTGGATAAAAAAGAGAGAAAATAGATAAAGTGCACGGATGCCATTTGGCCCGTGTTACTTTTCAATATTGGCAGGGGTCATATCAAATTGTGTGTGGTTAAAGTACAGGTAAAATCAAAACGCTATCTCTCTCTCTGTGTGTGAGTTCCCAAGCCGCCCGCTGGGGGCTGAAATTTTTACGCAAAAGCCACCGAATATGATTTACAGCTTCCCCTTTTGAATCTGGGAGCCACTGCAGCAGCCGCCCTCCTGGTTGCCCTGCGTCAGCTTGGAGCCAATGTCCTTGTTTGAGGGGACGTCGAGAGCCGGGTTCTCGGTAAAGAAGTCTGATGGGGCAAAGTGGACTTGCAGCTTCTCAACAGGCCTGGAGAAATAGTGGTGTTAGTGTCTCTGCTCGGAATCGTCGGTTGCACTAGGGCGGGAAGGGGGGTTTACTCACATAACGGGCCAATCCTCCACACGGGGGTTGTGGGTCAGACCGAAAACAGTCCAGATGACAATGTCCTCGTCAAAGACATCGTCATTCCGAGCGGCCGCGTCGGCAACACCATCGACTTCGCGACGGCTCTGGAGAGTGTACCGGCCACCGGCGTACAGCTCGTCATCCTTGTACTTGGTAACCCACAGGTGGTGCTGCGCGAACTTTGCACGCTCGGCCTGGATGCTCTGGGGGTCGGCAAGGAGGAGCTGGGTGGCCGGCACGCCGACCTTGTAGCCAACGGGCTTTCCGCTGATGGGGTTCTTCTTGGAAAGGTTCTGGACCTTGAAAGTGCGGTTGTTGAAGGGAGCAAGGTCGACGCCGACGGAAGTAGTGATTGGTGTCTGGCGCACCTCGTAGTAGTTTCCGTTGGGGTTTGTTCGCTTGTCTCGGCGAACCGGCAGACTCTCCTCCTGGATAACGGTGTTCTTCTGGCCGTCAACGGCAGGGTCCATGCGGACACAGAAGACGTGCTGGTGGTTCTGAGCCAGAGCACCGGGGCTGACAACGTTGCCCCAGGGCGCAGTCTTGCCCTCGTCAATGTTGACGACGGACACGATACCAGTGGCTCGGGCCTCGACCTCGATGGCAGCAGCCTGGTCGAACTTGTAGGCGAAAATGTACTCGTAGTTGGCGAGTGTGATGATGAACTGGATAACGAGTTCACGTCGTCGGGTAACGACGGCGCGGCCAGTGCGCCAGTTCGTGTGCTTCCAGGCAATACCGTCGTCCTGCTCGTGCAAGCAAATGACGTTCTTGGTGACCTGTGCGGTGCCGTCGGCACCAGTGAGGACACCGTTGAAGTACTAAAAGTTTGTCAGCGAAAATTCCGAGGAAATGGCTGAAAATGAAACCCACCTTAATCACACCAAGACAATCACATCCGAGAGTGAGGTTGTTCACGCAGTGGCCGAGACCACCATCACCGAAATCAAAGGCTTGCTTGCGGTGGAATGGTGCTCGAGGATCGGCATAAGGAACAGTCTAGTCGTGTTAGTTTGAATCCTTCCGAGAAAAAATGGGGCTTGAAGCATACCATGTCGCTAATGCTGAGACGGTACATGATTTCACGTCCGTCATATCGAATGTCGTGCAGAACAGCACCCTCGCGAGGATTGAAGGTAGCACGCATGCTCCACTTTTGCCATTGGATCAGGTTTCCGTCTGTGATGCTGAAACTGGGACCCTCGGGCTGCTGGACAGTAAGAGGTCGGAGATCCTTGCGGGTTCCCTGGGGCAGCAGCTCAGGAACATATTCAGCAGTCTTGCAGTGGTCAAGGATGGCGCCAGTAGGGGTCTTGAAGGCCAGCGAATCGCCGATTCCGCCAGTGGCAGGCTCGTCAATGCGGACAATCTCCCTCTTGTTGGCATCCATGATGGGAATCAAAGGAATTGGGTAGGCGTAGAAGTTGGAGTCAGGGTTGCCGCTGCGGGTGTCTCGACCAAAGCAGAGACCCTGGAAAAATCGAGTGTCACCATCCTCTTCGTCAGGGCCACCGTAGGGCCATGGCTCGACAATGAGCTCGAAACCCTCGGGGAGCTTCAGGCCCTTGACCTTCTCCTGGAACAGAGGAGAGTTCTTGACGCATTCAACAAGAATGTCAAATTCCCAGCTGTTTTCCGTGTCAATTGCTGTGTCATTGTGGTCTCGTGAGGGGAAGCTTACGTGGTCAAGCTGGCGTGGTGCTCGGTGCCAACAATCCTGTGGTTTACACGGTTGGATGTGCGCAAGTCGACAATGGACTCGTGGTACTCGGGCCTCTTGGAGCCGGGGGTGATGACATCGTAGCGAGCCTGGGCCAGACGGGCAGGTCTCGGCGTGGACGCGGTAACCTTTCCGGCGTGCTCAAGCTCGAGGAAGGGGAGGACGTCGACCTTTGGGGGCTCAAAGAGATAGACGGTGCGGAAATTGACGACAGTTCCGGGGTGCAGGCCAAGGACAATGTCGCGAGCCTGGTTGGTCTCGTCGAGACTCAGATCGGAAAGCGGGTGGGGAATCTGGACAGCCATGGTGCCGACTTGTGCAGTTGTTTCGCTGGGGGTGACAATAATCAGGCGAGAGAGAGGCAACCTTGGGGGGAATCGCGGCCTCAAATGGGCATTATTATCCGTGAGCAGCCACATGGCGTCGCCCTGGGTTTTGTGGGGTCGAGATGCGCTCCAGGGCATCGGAACGCTGCTCGGAACCAGCCTCACGCTTTGTCACCCCCTGGTTCCGATGCCCTGCGAGGGAGGCTGGCGGCGAAATTGCCCTCTGTGGAAGCGAGCGCTCCACCAACGATAAGCGCGCCAGATAAGACAATGCCATGACTGATGGCTGGGCGTGTGCACTGTTCTAAAGAAATACCGTGTACAATTATTGGTCGCTTCGAAGCCGGAAGCTTTGGCGCCGGGCAAAGGCACGGGTGCGTATCCAGGGGGGCAAGGTTTGGGCGTTGAGAGTATGGGGTAGCTGTTCGCCGAACTGTCATCAAAACGTGAATCTCCCTTGTCGACGCCACCCACTGCAACAGTGTGTCTCAATTGGTCCCTTCCCGTGCAGCGTCAGCAATGAAACCGTCTCGTCTTCGTCACACGGCTTCGGCTTCGTGCGAGATACTTGGCACATCTCACCGTCGCATTTCCACACCATGTGCATCTAGTCGCACCGGTGAACAGCCTCGTTCGGAAATGTCCCGGTTTCCGCAAATCGATCCATGGAATTCATGTCAACTCCCGCAACGCCTCACCATAGCCGGGTGACGATGGAGTAAATAAATCCTATAATGCAAGTGTGCAGGAATGATAGCAATAACCAGACCGATTCAATTGACAATAAGTATTTTTTGGCATCATGGACAACGCAACCTCTCTGGATGATAGTCAGGTGCTCACGCCGACGCTTTTTGGCGGGGTGGATACCCTGGACCTCATTCTTATTGGCATCGCCGTATTGGCTGTCCTGTACTACACCAAGGGCAAGCGTTCAAAGCTGGTGCAAAGTCAGGTGGTAGGTTTCTCTTCCAATGCTGACAAATCAGGAGGTTCCGATGCATCTTCCCGAAGTGTCGCAGCTATGTTGGAGCAATCCAACAAAAACTGCGTTGTCTTTTTTGGGTCCAACACGGGCACTGCCGAGAACTATGCCAAGAGATTGGCCAACGAGGGCAAATCCCGCTTCGGGCTAGACACAATTGTATGCGACCTCGAAGAGTATGACTATGAGGATCTCGAAACAATTGCAAGCGACAAGATTCTCATGTTTGTGCTTGCCACTGCTGGCGAAGGCGAACCTACCGACAATGCTCTCGAATTTTACGACTACTTGACCAGTGAAGAAAACAACTTTGCCAATGGACTCCACAATATTTCGTATGTGGTATTCGGCCTCGGAAACAGCACATACGAGCACTATAATGCAGTGGCCCGCAAGGTTGCCGTTGCTTTTGATGGCTTTGGTGCACAGAAAATTGGAGCCACCGGAGAAGGAGATGACGGCAATGGCACGGCTGAAGAAGATTTCCTCGCCTGGAAGGATCTCATGTGGGCCGAGCTGGCGAAGCGGCTGGACTTGCAAGAACAGGAACAGGTCTACGAGCCGACCTTTTCCGTCACTCCTCGACCTGGCTTGACTGGAAATGATGAAACCGTCTTCCTTGGCGAGCCTAATCGTGCGCATCTCAATGACAATGCCAGCAGCCAGCAGTTTGGCGCAAGCAACCCTTACATTGCCCCAATTTTCGAATCACGAGAGCTGTTCAATGGCGGCGATCGCAACTGTCTGCATATGGAAATCGATATTAGCGGCTCAACCCTTTCCTATACCACCGGAGACCATGTTGCCATCTGGCCAATGAACCCCGAGACCGAAGTCCAAAGTCTATTAGAAATTCTGGGGCTTACCAATGAGAAAAGCACGGTGATCGACATCAAGGCCCTCGAGGCCACTGCGAAGGTTCCGATTCCGAGTCCGACGACATACGAGACTGCCCTGCGATCCTACCTGGAAATCTGCGCCCCCGTCTCGCGCCAGTTCATGTCGTCCATTGCCACGTTTGCATCCGACCCGGCCATTAAAGCTGAAATGACCAAGATTGGCGCCGACAAGGACTACTTCCTGGAGAAAATTGCCAAGACAAAGTTGACCGTCGCCCAGGCGCTCCGATTGATCAGCGGCGGCCAACAGTGGACCAAGCTGCCCTTCTCCGCGTTGATTGAGGGCTTGAACAAGCTCCAGCCCCGTTTTTACTCCATCTCGTCCTCGTCACTGGTCCAACCTAAAAGCATCTCCATCAGCGCCGTGGTGGAGTCGTACGACGTCCCCGGCAGGCCTGAAGCTCTTAAGGGAGTCGCGACGAACTATCTCCTCGCACTTAAGCAGAAGCAGAACGGAGAGCCCATTTCCCACAACTCGCCTCCCTACCATATTGATGGGCCGCGTGGACGCTATGAGAAAATTCAGGTTCCCGTTCATGTTCGCCAGTCCAGCTTTAGACTTCCGACTGATTCTCACACCCCTGTTGTTCTGATTGGGCCCGGAACGGGCGTTGCCCCATTCCGAGCCTTTATTCAAGAGCGAGCCCAGTTGGCCAAGCAGGGTAAGACTGTTGGTCGAACTCTTCTCTTTTTCGGATGCCGACATCCCGAACAAGATTTTATTTACGAATCTGAGTGGAAGGTATGTCTAATCAAAGCAAAGAATTCATGGTACATTTTGCTAACAAGTGTTGGTGTAGGAGTACAAGCAGGTTCTTGGCGATGCATTTGATATGAAGATTGCGTTTTCGAGACAAGGCCCCAAGAAGGTCTATGTGCAGAACCTTCTCAAGGATTGCGCAAACGAGGTCGCTCAATTGCTGGAACAGAACGGCCATATTTATGTATGTGGTGATGCCAAGTACATGGCTCGCGATGTTCAAAGCACCTTTGTGGAGATCATCCAAGAGAGCAAGGGTGTGTCAGAGCCTCAGAGCAAGGATATCCTCAAAGATATGAGAGCTTCGAACCGCTACCAGGTATGGCTATAAATCCTCCTTCTTTTAAAGTGCCTTCTTCTAACACTCTATTCAGGAAGATATTTGGTAAAGTTATTTGGTGGCGGCGAACGGTTCAAGATAAAAGCGTCGAGTGGATGCATGGGATTACGGAGTTCTGGTATCGGAGCATTGTATTTCTATGGAGGCATGGCTCCATATGTCTTCGTGTAAATTCTCGAAACAAGTCATAAATTTGGGCAGAACTACACGTCAATTTGCATACTTGCAGCCTCATCGACCCATTGTAGACTGAACTCTGGCTGGATCCGTCCCACATCAAATGTGGCGGTGCTTCATTTGTCGACCAACGGGCGCATCAATTCATCAACGCGAGAGCTGACTCTTTTCATGGCTCGGCGAGGCATAGCGTGTCCACAGCGGAACCGAACGTAATGCTGAATGGACTGCACCGCCATAAGGCTAAAGGCGACATCCCCTTTTTAGTGAGGTCATCCCGATGTTGATGACTCGCTTGAAACAGCCCACCCCCACTTGGTCGCCATATTAGTTGCTGATGGTCTGGGAATATGCATAGTGCTAACGAATCAGTCTAAACCCAGCGCTTATCTCCTGCGTTTAGAACGGGGATGGCTTTGGCATTGCCAATTGAGCATTCGGTTTGTTGTAATGTACGGAGTAGCATCTCGACAAGTGCGGCCACGGGGTGGAGACGAGAGAAGATCTCCACAAACGTGCGGAAGTTTGCCTACAGCCAATGAACCTCATTGGAGGCGACAAAAAAAGACGCGGACTCCGTCGCCACATTTCCCGAAATCCTGCGGCATGTGGAGAGTTGGCTGTTTGCCAGGTCTGATGATTGTCAGCGCTATGGGGAACGAAGATGATCAGGCTAAAGGGATGCATTGTCGTGGCTTGTCCCTGGGCATTAGCCCGGACATGGGGGCACATGGGTTATATACAAGGCTGCGCTTAATTCAATCCGCCTTAATTTAATCATAATTTAATCAATTTAATCTGCCAAAATAGTAATTTAATTTAATCTAATTTGAATATATTAATTAATTAAATAAATTAAATTATATATTTATTTTATTTTTATTTTTATGATTATTTTAAAGGTAATATTTATTTTTAAAGTATTTAAACTTAGTATATTTTATTTACTTTATAGGAAAAATTCTTATTAACTTAGTACTTAATAGGGATTAGTATATTTATATATAATTTTTAAATTCTAATGTTAATTTAATTTTTTTTCTTAATATAAAATTATATATATATATTTTTTTTATAATATATTAAAATATAGCCTTTTAAGCTTATTTTTTATTATTTATTATAATATTT
>JAKZGU010000251.1:0-30156 GCA_022837005.1 Calonectria pteridis | reverse complement strand
AAATATAATATATTTTAATTTTAGATTTTTTATATATATATTAATTTAAAAAAATTATAATATTAATAAATATTAAATATTAGCTTAATAAAAAAAATATTAATAATATATATTTTTTTATTAAGATTTATAGATTATTTAATTATTATATATTAATAAAATATTATAATCTTAGATAATATTTATTATATATTAAAATTAATTAATTTTAATAAAAAAAATATTTTAAATAATAAAAAATAAATTTTATCTTTAATTATTAAAGTAAAGTTTATATTAAATTAAGCTATTTATTATTTTATTAAGGTAATAAGATTTTTATAATTAAACCTATTATTAAACACTATTTATATGCCACCTTTGTGGCCGGCTCCTGGATCACCCGGTTGAGCCAACCGCTTGTTTTTTAACCTAGAAGTAAAAAAAATGCATGATGGTACGCTCGAGTTCCTAGGCAGGTCTGATCAGCAAGCCAAGATTCGTGGTCAGAGACTCGAGTTGGATGAGGTCGTATCATTCCTGAAGCACATTGCTGCCGATGAGGGCGACCTGGACTTTGCTGCTGCCGTTGCTTCTAGCGGCACGGATAGCTCAAACCAGCAACAGCAGCTATTCGGATTCGTGTCCCGTACAGCTAAAGCCCTCTTGAAGAGAGAGATCAATTCCGAAGTTGAGCTGCTTCAGACCCAAGGCCAGGCAGTGAAGTCGTTGCTCCAGAGAATCGAGCAGAAATGCGAGGCTGGACTCCCAGCCTTCATGGTTCCCACAATGCTCTGGGTTTCGAAAATCCCTTACCTAGCTGCTTCAGGAAAGGTAGACACTAAACTGTTAGCCAAACTGGCGAATGACTTTTACGCTTCTCAGCAAAATCAAGATCACCAGAACGGACCCCCTCCCATCATTACGACAGATCCAGGTCACGATTTAGACACTAGAGAGTCAGTTGTCGTTGCTGCCGTGGAAGAGGCCATCGACAGTAAAATCAAGGCCACATCTACAAGCAGTATTCATCGCCTGGGCATCGACAGTCTCTCAGCTGTCCATCTGGTATCATTGTTGAGAAAGCGCGGATTTCCTACACTCAATATGGCAGATATCCTCTCTTCCTCATGCACTGTAGGATCGATAGCTCGACTAGCTTCCGCAGATTTTGACAGAAATGCCCCAACGACCAGCCATCCTGTATCCACGTTACCACATGAGCAGAGCTCAGACAGCCAACAAAAAGCTCAGACACTCAGCCCAGCGGATCTCGGCCCAATTCCTGCTGGCCTTGAAGCCTCGCAGATCGAAGCCATTTTGCCTTGTCTACCACTACAATCAGCCCTCATTGCTGGATCATTAGTGTGGTTGGGTGCGAGGAGCGACAGTGATGATGACAGAACAGCGGTCGAAGTCCCATACGTGGCCCAATTTCATTACCGACTTTCCCCTGGCACAGATATTGCCAGATGGAAGGAGGCGGTTGAATTAGTTGTTGCGTCTGAAGCCATGTTGAGGACCTGTTTCATTCAACGGGAAGACGATGGTCGAATTTTCCAAGTTGTTCTCCAATCGCCTACAAACTCACCGTTCGATGAACCAAAAGACCCAGAGACCATGGTAGCTCAAATGAATGTACGACCACCGATTCTATTTCAAGTAGGAGACAAAGAGGATTCTGGCGAAATTCTTGTTTCACTGAAGATTCACCATGCATTGTTCGATGGCGTGGCTATTAGCGTGCTCAAGAAGAGGATACAACAGCAATATGACGGACAAATTTCCGTTTCTCTTGCAGCCAACAAGGGTCTCAATCTATTGAGGAGCATGTCTGACTACTGCAGTCTCTCCGATACCCAACTAGAATCTACAAAACGCTTGTGGCAGACGAGACTGCGTGAGGTGCGGCCGTGCCGTGTTGGAACTGAAGAGCACAACACGCATGACACCATGGCCCGTTCAACCATGACTTTTGCCTGCACAACTTTTCAACTCAAATCCAGCTTCAAGAATCAATCGCAACAATCTGGCATCTCTATTTCTGTCTCTACTGCTTTCCAGCTAGCCACAGCCCTATGCCTGGCCCAACTTACTCGACAAACATCAGTTGTCTATGGCTTTATAATGTCACTTCGGCCCCTCCTTGGTCACTTCGTCGATGGCATAGACTATTTTGTTGGACCTTGTATCAATACGCTCGTCCAAACGCTCAACCTTCAAGGAGGAAACGAAACATTAGCTGAGCTTGCCCTGAGAGTCCAAGAATCGCACAGTGCTATCTGCCAGGGTGCGATGCCGCTTGTCAGTGTAGAGAATGTGCAGCGTTGGTCTGGATCCGAAGACAAGCTATTTGACACTCTGCTTAGCATAAATCCTGTCCCCATGGAAGATGTGCCGAGCGGTGAGCCTGGGCGAATGAGTTCTCGACGTGTCCAAAGCAAGAGCGATTTAGCCTTGGCCATTGATGTGGATCTTCATGCAGATGGCAAGATCATCTTAATGCTTGCATCAGCCGGGGCACTTTCTGAATCACGGCTATCTGATATTGTCCAACTGTTTGAGAGGATTGTTTGCAATTCTGCCAATAAGGACGCGAGAGTCAAAGATTTCATCCAGATGCACCATGACATGGACGAAGTGACCAACGGTCATCGCAATCCCAACTACAGTGAACCGGGATCAATTGAGACGGATGATGATGGGTTTCTGGAGGTATTGGCCCGGATTCACGCTACAATTTGCCGTCTTCTCCGTATCAAGTCGTCTGATATCCCAACCACTTCCAAGACAACTTCGCTATACCAGATGGGCTTGGATTCCATCACGATTCTCCCATTCGTGAAGTTGGTCAATAAATCAGAGAACATCAAGCTCGCCCCCAATACAGTTCTAAAAGCTCGAACCTTGCACGGCGTCGCCAGGCTTGTCCAGGAAGCCAAAAACAAGACCGATAGCATCTCAAATGATAGTGGGAGGCAAGATTCAGAGAGCAGACATCGCATCTCCGACATCAATGATGAAACTACATATGATATGACTCTATCAAGACTGGCCAAAGACTTGATGTTCGTCGCGACACCGCTTCAGGAGGGCATGCTTAGTGCATCATTAGCGATTGAGGGCAATGCTTACACCTACCTCCACATCATCCAATTGGCTGAATACGCCCTCCAAGCGGACACACCCAGCCTAGATAATTTCTTCGCCGCTGTCGGGGATACAGTCCAGGCGTGTGAGATATTGAGAACTCGCTTCATCTTTACCCAAGATGACGAGGTACCATGGATTGGCATAGTGTCACCAACAGAACAGAGTGACCTTGTCCATTGGGAAATGGTTGAGTCAGGCCCACCTGGCAAAATACAGCTCAGAATCCATCATGCTTTATACGATGCCACTTCCATCCAGGCCATGCGGCGTATTCTAGGCGATCACTATCGCAAGCGTCTTCAGGGCCGTGGTCAAAATGGCGTGGCGGCTACACAATATCTATTTAGACCCTTTGCGAGGAAGGTAGCCTTGGCACAGAAGAGCTCGGTGGCATCATGGAGAAACTTACTCCAAGACTACAATTATGTTCCAGTCGGTTTCCTCAGTGACTCACTGCAGGCATCATCGGCTTTCCATTTTACATTGGACGAAAAGCATCTATCAGATCTGCAGACAAGATGCAGAGAACTCAGCGTGACAACCAAGGCGGCGCTTCAGCTGGCCTGGGTAAAAGTACTCTGCGAGGTTCTTTATGGACAGGCTGATGTAGTCTACGGTGAGGTTATCTCGACTGGTGGTGGGCTTGCTGGCGACAGTGACTGTGCCGTACTTGGTCCTACTATCAACACTGTTCCCATGAGAGTCAGACTGGCAGGAAAAGGGACCACCGCCAACATTGCAGAGGCTTTGGTTCATATTCAGAAGCTTAATGATGATGCAAGAGGAACGGATGGGATGGCATCTCTGAGGGCGATCCAGACACAGTGGCGATCGTCCAATCAAAGTCGAGGCAATGCGCCCCCCACACTTTTCCAAAGTCTTTTTGTATTTGATGGTATCACCACCACCACAGAAACTGAGGCAAAAGACTCAACTCAGTCCCTGTTCAGACCTGTGCAGACTCAGACCAACGCTAACAATGTTGATTCCGGTGACGGACCAGCGTATGACGATTACCCCCTCATTGTCAGTTTCCAGATCAAGAACGACACCCTTTACGGCAAGATTAGAGCAAAGATGACTCCCAAGGAGATAGAAACTCTCGGGGCCCAGCTTGAGACTGCTGTGAGAAGCATCGTGTTACAGGGGCTGGAATCGCCAGCACTAGACACAAACAAAGCGGAAACAATCGCAAAGAAAAACTCGGCCCTAAGTGCAAAAGCCACGGACCAGCCTCTTATTCCTTCTGATATCGACAGCCAAACCTCAACAGCTGATGCTGTGATAGAAGCCGTTAAGGTGGTGCTGGGCCCGAGGTGTAAAGGCAAAGATATTGGGTATAACACAAAACTGGTCAACGTAGGCCTCGACTCTATTTTGGCGATTCGCTTATCAAAACTTCTGAGGAAGCAGGTGGGAATTAATGCGAGCGTTTTCGAGATTATGAAAGGCTCTAGTGTCTATGACATTGTTAAAACTGCCGTCTCGACACGAAAGGTGGTTTCACAGGAGCCGAAACAGCTGGTACTGGCCGAGGATGAGAAGCTCAAAGATTGCGGCAAAGTCGTTGGGGCTACAAAAGAAATTCATTAAATCCGTATTGCCTGTCCTAGCAGGTCAGCGTTCCCACTTGGAGCAATGGTTATATAATGGAAAGAGATTCTTTGAGGCTCCATGGGTATACCGAGTGATCGATGACTCTATCAACGCGGATAGAGTGTCGGGTTGCTGGACTGAGCTTCGCCGAATTCACGAAGTTCTTCGGACCACATTCATCTGGTCGGGCAATTCCACGGGAATCGTCCAGGTCACTTTCGACGAGCAATGGACTGGAGACAGCAGCTTTACCGCTCTCCAAGATTTGTCAAAGCCCATCCAAGCCTTAATCAGCGATCATGTCAGCCAGGAAAACGACAGGCCATCGAATTTGAGAGGGCCCTCAGCCCGAATTTCATTCCTGGAGGCTTTGGATGGAAAGGGTGTTGTTCTCCGGGCTCACCACGCATTGTACGACGCATGGAGCATCAAGATGATCGAGAAAGATTTGAATGGTCTGTTGGCCATTGGAAAGGTTCTACAAACTCCAACGCCTTTGGCACAGGTGGTGCACAAAATCAGAGAGATCAGACAACCCGATGCCGAGAATTCGTACTGGAAACATCATTTCTTGAAGGCCCAAGATACGGTACTGCACGCGGACGTCGAGGGTTTTGCCGACAAGTCTCCTTTAGGCCCCCACTTCAAATTCAGCTTTTCCGACGTCGTCTCACAGAGCACCATTGACGCGCTCGCACAAAGTAAAAGCAATACTCATACCTCGTCCGCAATCATCCTTGCCTATGCAAGAACCCTAAAATATTTCACACAGCGCTCTCGGCCTACATTCGGCTTGAACCATGCTTCGCGTTCCCTTTCTTCTGCGGACGGGGCACAGACTCTCGATTTAACTGCGGCAAGTCTGCCAACTTTGACTGTGACGCCGTTCTCCATGGACCTAGACAGCCAAAGTCCAGAGTCAGTATCTGAGGAGCACCTACTGGATTTCATCCAAGACCATCTTGCTCAACTTACCAAGTTCGCACAGTCAGACAGTGTACAAAAGCTTTGTCCCAAGTTCAACTCGTACCTCAATATTCTCTACCCCGGAGCTAGTGCGGCAGAGGTGGACAATGGAGTCGTAAAGGCGCTTAGCCGACACAGACTCGAAGAGAGCCTTGCTTCAAGCTACTTTACCGTCACTCAGCCATCCACATCTACAGTGTCCACTGTTGAAGAACTTGATACATCCGATCTGTGTCCCCACCGGTTCTTTTTCAATGTTATTGTACATAAAGATCAAGGCATCAGCGTGGCAACCAGTGGGGACGAGGTGCTCTTCAGCGGGGACTCGACTATGGTTGCGAAGTTGGTGTCTCATTTTGGTTCCGAATTGTCCCGGATAATCGATGGTTTAGATACAATCTAGTTTTTGCCATGTTTCGGAAGGACAGCAAGTCAAGGATCAAAGGAAATTGATTCCGTAATCATCTATATTTGTAATCTTGCCTAGACGAGCCAGATGCATATTACGATTTGGTTGACATCTAAAGAGATTTCTAGTTCGTACCTAGTTTCACAGTGTCTCTATATCAAATGAACAGTCTATATTACAATGAGCTAAGGCTCATCTCCAGTGCCTGCCGACAATAACTTCTTTATCACAATCCCGCCAATCTCCGAAACGCTTCGTTCTTGATTATTCTTGAACCACCATCTATCGTAAAGACATCGCTCCTCTTTTCTGCCAGCTGCGCATCAAACTTACCCATCGCCATCTCAGCCAGAAACTTCCCCAATGGCTCAGTCGGAGAATGAAGAGACGCGATAGCCATTCGAATTGGCGCCCCCAGAACAGCCCTCACGCCATTAATCAAGAAACCTTGGTCGGGGATAAACGGGTGAATGGCAGTGTGTTCTTTTGGATCAACGAATCCCGGTCCGACCGACTCTGTTCGAAGGCGAGGGTAGACAGTGCGCATCTCAGAAAGCAAGACTTCAGTCTCGCCTTTGATGCGGCCGTATGTGGAAGTCAAACTCCCGGGACTTTGGGTCGATCCCTGCCCGGAGACGAATATGAATCGAAAAGGCTCTTGGTTTGGGGCAAGATCAGAGAATGCCTTGGCACCGGCCAAAGCATAGTCTTTTGTGATCTTGACGTATTCGCTGGAGCGTCGTTAGCAATCGTGGTCGACTGGATGTGAAAATTAAAAATTTAAAAAAACGTACTCTTTGGAAACTTTGGTTTGGCTGACTCCCAGGGCCCATACAGCGCCATTCGCGCCTTGAAGCTGGCTGAGCACATCGGGCCCATAATTCAAGAAGTCTTTGTGAATAATGACATTGACTCTGGGGTCATTGGCCCGATCAGCCATGACAACAGGTCTCCTGCTGAGGATGGAAAATTTTGTTATGTCCTTCATTTTGAGCATGGCATCAAGAACACTAGACCCGATTAGGCCAGTCGCGCCGGTGAGGATGAGATGCATGATGATAGTCAAAGAGCAAATCTTTTCAAATGGATTGGTAGATACAATAAGGGCATCGTTCCAAGTGGTGGAATTGACGGTCTATTTAAATTTTTGAGCGTTCTATCACATGATGCCGTATTACTTTCTAGGAAGCCAGTTTTAGATTGATGTTGATCGACAGCTGAGTCAAGAACTGTGGTGCAAAGCCACTTCTCAGCTTGGTGTCAGCACCCTTGACCGAATGTGGGCATAGCGTGTCAGCGACGCCATGGCGAGATGACGGGTGGGCCTTGGCAGTCACCAGCTACGAGTCCCGTTCCTGGCCAAAGATTTCGAGTCACCGGATTGAATCACTAAATTATCAAAATAAGACAATAATGATGAAAAGGGTATGAATTATCATCACGCGATGCACTGCATTCAACAAAGCTGTTGCATGGTTTGGTTCAAAATACTCTAGAAGCAATTCAAATCTAGTCTACTCATAGTCTACACTTCACCCAACTCACTTCCTCTGCTCCTGGACAAGCACGAGAGAGGTATCATACAATTTCCTGGCCTTCTCCTCATCGTATGCCCACTCTGCGTGGCCGGGGTCAATAAGACCGAATCCCTTCTTTGCCGGCCTGCTAATCTGATTCCGTTCTAAATATTTGCCCCCTTTGCCCTCCAGTGCCCTGCTGACAGCCGCCCAGATGGTTGTGGAGGCTCCCTGCTCGGCATTCATCATGGAATTCAGCGTGGTCATGATTCCGCTCTTCAGAAAAATCAGGGCGTCGTACAAGCTGGGCCTCTGCAGCCCTGTTCTGATTCCTCCAGGATGCACGCTCCATGCATGGAGACCGTGTGGCCCGTAGCGCCTTTCAATCTCACTGGCAGTATAGACATTGGCCAGCTTGCTCTGTCCGTACGCCACAACTGGATCGTATTTTCTCTTCTCCCAGTTGAGATCGCCAAAGTCCATTGGTGCATTCCGATGAGCAGTCGAGGACACAATGACAACGCGAGATTGAAAATCGGCCGTGGAGGACTCCAGCATGGTCGCCTTCAGGAGTTCGAACAGCAAGAAATGAGAGAGGTGGTTGGTGCCCCAATGCAGTTCGAAACCATCTTTGGTTGTTCCCTTGGGAACGTGGCGTATGCCAGCATTCTCAATCAGGATATTGAGCTTGTCGCTCTTGGATTTGAATTCGGTAGCACATGCGCGGACGCTGTCAAAAGACTCCAAATCAAGATGAAGGAGTTGCACTTGGTTGTCGTCCAGGATGTCACCAAGTGCCTGTCTAGCTTTCTCCAGGTTGCGCGCCGTGACGAAAAGAGTAATGCCTGTGGCTTTCATTGCTCGAGCCGTCTCAATCCCAAGTCCAGATGAGCAGCCGGTGATGAGTGCCACTTTTCCTCGCAATTCGTTTTCCCTGTGCTCATCTTGGATGATTTGCAGCGCAGTAGGACGTTCATCACCCGGGCCGTTGGGTTTCAGATGCGCGTCCAAGTAACTAGAGAAGGTGGTTGATGTCATGTTGATGGTTGAAGATGATTGTTTAACGCTCAGTCTCTGCGCTTGGATGGATACAACAAAGACAGGTATAAGTTTTTGAGACTGAAGTATGGATGTTGATTTTGGA
Organism: Calonectria pteridis; assembly: GCA_022837005.1. Classification (NCBI taxonomy): domain Eukaryota; kingdom Fungi; phylum Ascomycota; class Sordariomycetes; order Hypocreales; family Nectriaceae; genus Calonectria; species Calonectria pteridis. Next base: position 21,392 of record JAKZGU010000251.1, on the reverse strand, counting down.
GTTCTGCCGTGCTGCTTTATAAAATTCTTTCCCGATCACAGAGTATTCTGAACAAGTATATCGGACTTAGCGGTGTTAAATTCGACTGGTCTGATTAAGCGTAGCCTTAGAGTGTCAGCTACTATAGCCTTCTTGGGTTAGATCATATCATTCTAATATCATTTTTGGCCTCCAGCCAGGATTAAGTGTCATTCGGTCTCAAGTACGGACTTGACTCGGTTCTCAAGACCAGAGGTTCCTCGCCTCGTATTTCTCTCCACACGTTTGTCGCATTGACAATTTCTCGACATCCCTGCAACAGAAACCCCCATTTCTTCATAAAGGGTTCAGTGAGCTCCCACCCAGTAATATCCCAAGGATCTGACCAAGACACGAGGCCTGGCTCGCCCATGGGAGGCTTTTCCGCGTTCATGATGCCTGTGGCGGCATTCGTAGGAATTTCCGTTCCAATCAGATATGATTGAGCCCCTGCGTACCCGATGCTTGGAGCACGGATGTCTACCTCTGTCTCTGATTCGTCTTCTTCGTCTTCAGTACAACAAATATTAATAAATAAGTGGCCAACTAAATCTACCATAAAGGCATCCTCGTCTATATCGTATTCTGCCAGCGCCAAAATTAGGTTGTCTCGTAGCCGCGGACAGGGAAACAAGTCAACCCAACCCGGATGCGGTATTTGCTGCTGGGTCTGTGTCGGCATTAGAGCCGGTGGCAGAGTAATTCTGTCTACGGTTCCATCTGACAAGCATAGCATCTCCTGGTGGGAAGGCAAGGTAAAGACGCGGCGCAAAGAGCAGAATTTAGGCGAAAGGAGAGGAACGGAGGATATTATGAAGTAGTTCGTCAGGACGGCCCGAGATACGTTGATGGAAATGACGTGCAAAAGTTGCGAGTCTCGTGTTAAAGGAAAGTAAACGGCGGTGGCCGATGGACCGGCCCTTGCATGTGGTTTGGGAGCTTGGATTGGCTGAGGGCCAGCTTCTTGCTCTTGTGCCTCATGGAGTCTTTGTCGTCGGCCTGAGGCGTATGAATATGTCAGTACCAGAGACGCTTCTAAAAATAGAGAGGTTGATGTGTGCACTCACGCGCTGCTCTCTTGTTGATCCTGTTCTGCCGCTTCCTTCGCTCTTTGGCATCGCTGAGTCCGACCCACTCATCGGCCGTGTCCCGAATCTGTGCACGGTTAGTCTGACGAAGTGGAACATTCCACACAACGGCAATACGGGCACCGTCCTTACATCATCGCGAACTGGCACCAGTCGAAAAGTCCGAAATGAGGCCATGGCAAAATGTCTAGTTGCTAGTAGAGGGATGGATCATGAGTAAGGTCAGGATGGAACAAGCCTCAATTAAATTGCTGCCGACTGCTGACGCGCTTGGTACGGATCGGGAAGTATGACGATGGTGGGGCCTGATGCAGAGTGCTGACCGAATTAAACCAATTCGGGCTTGGGCCCAAATACCTCAAGCGAAATGCTGACTGCCTACGCACCGTCTCATCACTCTTCACAGGTCAAAAAAGGTAGTCCAATAGGGTAGTCCCGTACAACATGGCGCCAATTACTCATCTTGTGCGTCACGCGCAAGGCGTCCATAACCTCAGCCATGCAAACCACCATCTGATCAACCCCGAGTTAACCCCGCTGGGAGAGGAGCAAGCGAGGACCTTGAACGCCAGCTTTCCCGGGCTGGAAAATATAGAGTTGATTTTGGCCTCGCCGTTACAACGCACAATCCATACGGCCCTACGTGCATTTCAGTCACAGCTCTAGGGTAGCCAAAAAGTTTTAGCATAGCCAGAGGTCCAGGAGGTGAGCGACCTCGCTTGCGACACGGGCAGTGACCTACCCTATATCAAAGCCAAATTCGAGCAAGAACCGATGGATTTTGGCTTGCTAGAACCTGGTTGTTATATCAAAGTATGCAGTCATTAATCTACTTAGTTGGGATCTGAAACTAAACAAGTTAGGTATTTATTCGCGTAGGAAGGCAAATGGTCTCGGGCTGTCGGCAAAGTTTTGGAGAGAGCTCAATGAGCGCGCCAATGGCTCACCCAACGCCCCGAAAAAGAAATTGTCGTGGTTTCCCACGGCTGCTTTCTACATTTCCTCACAGATGACTGGGTGAATGCTGTCAATTCCCATGGTGTGTAGATCGCTTCCTGCACTCACCCTTTATTGGCAATGCTAATATTGAGCGCGAAGCAACCGACTGGGCCAACACTGAGGTTCTCACATTTTCCTTTGGGCATGACCAGGGCCAAGAGGCCGCTTTGCGTGAAACGCTTGATTCTAGAAGGAGACGCGGAAAGGAATCAGTCGCTCTGACCGAGGAAGAACGCCTAGAACTGCGAGAGACGGCGCTTCAAAAATGGATTCAGTGGGGTGTCGTATCAGCTTGACGCAGAACGTCTACAATGGGAGAAAGAGCCATAAAGGGATCACGATGAGCCGCGACTCCGCAAATTTTATGATTCTGATATCTAGGTATGGAGGGCTAACAGCGGTGGTGGGTGTAGAATAACGCGTTGAGAAGGGTAATGAGTGCATCATCGCACCAACATTGTCATATTTAAGATGCGGATCATTGCAAGATGACACTAGCTTGTGCTTACAATAAAATCTCTCTCTCAATTTGGATTCCGAATATTAGTGATGGCGCTTCAGCCTGTGCTTCGAATGCTTCGAATGGTGGTGCTTCGGCCGCGTCTCTGGCCTCGTCCATTTTTAGGCTTTGAGTGTGCGACACTTGGCCAGTGCCTCGCTGCGCTGCGGGCGGGCTCAGGTGCAAGTGGAGGTGACATGGAGCCAGAGCCAGCCCAAGTACCTCGTCGGTAGTCTACACCATGCATAAATTATGAACCGGAGTGGGCGGGAGGCTGGGCAGCGGGTTGTGGGGGTGGCTAGTGGATTGGCCCGTGTGCGTGTACAAATGCATAACTCACCCGCCACGCTCTCTCGGAATCAGCTCGGAATTTGTTTTGCGCTTTCGGCTTTGCTCATGCGCACATCGGGTGGGTCACTGGCGAGACACAACTGGCGCATCTCAATCACAATGGTAAAAAGCCTCCGAAGAAATCGTCGTAGACCATCTAATTTAAATAATCTGCCACCGAGAATTTCAAGTATTGCACGCGTATGCCATGATGAGAAAACCAGTCTTTTTTTTCTTTCTTTTTTTTCTTAGCCTTGATTGCTGAAGAATATTCGTAGGTTTAGTAAAAGCAAAACAATGTGCATTGCGCATCGGTTGGATGTCAGCGTCAAAAATGCGCGCCATATCGGCCAGTATTTACATGGCCAACTTGTGACCTTTGGGTAGATATCAAGGGAAAAAAAAAAGTTTGAGGTTGAAATTTCGTAGTGATGGCCAGTTTGTTAGCGACGCATGGCACCTTTCCATTGTGGATCGCACGTACTCATTTGCAAGCCTGCGTACGAGACCCGCCCATATCAATAGCGGAGATGGATGCTCGATCCTACTTTTGGCGTCAATCCAGTTGGTAGGAACATGACATTTCATTGCCTCCGCGGGATGTGCGGCTTTAAGGGATTCTCAGAGTTCAACTGGAGCATCATCGTTAAACAAGTGCCTCGCCGGGCTATGTAGTTTTGCTACAAGTTTCGGTCTTCAGCTCAGCGAGACCGATATAACGTTAAAAGAATAATCATGATATTGTATATTTCGAGCCAGATTCTAAAATAACCAGTCTATCGCACCAAATTCTTCCCCTGATATACCTTCCATCTGCCGTTAAATTTCCTTCTTAACCAATTGACGTCGCTCGGATGCGTGATGCTTGACTTTAGCAAGTCAGTTAAGCCGTATTATTATCAAGCTGCTTCAAAGCTTGCACGCGCTTATCCGCCAACAGAAACAATCGATCCATGGGCACCTTTCCATCACCTTTCAAGCACAGTAACTGTGCGGACTTGATCAAGTTCTTAATCTCTCGGCCATTCAGCTTCAGCTGAGACAGCTTATCGAGCGACTCATCCGTAAGCTCAAACTTGTCTCGTCCGGCCCGGTTGATAAAGTTTTCCCAGACTTGGCGACGAGCTTCAGGCTTCAGGTCATGGTAGGGCAAGAAGAGGTCCACTCGTGACTGGAAGGCGTGGTCGATGCTGGAAATGCGGTTGGTTGTGAGGAACAGGATGCCCTGGTAGTACTCGAGCTTGGTAAGGAAGATGGAGACAAGCTCATTTCGTGCCAAGGATTCGTTGGTTCGCTCACCGAGGAAGACGTCGGCTTCGTCAAGGAGGAGCATGGCGTTCCACATTCGGCAGAGCTCAAGGGCTCGCTCAAGGGCCTTTTCTACTTCTGATGGTTGCGTACCGAGGTCACCCGCGCTCATTGAGTAGAGAGGCACTCGAGAGCGCTCGGCGACTGCTTCGGCAGTGAATGTCTTGCCTACACCGGGCGGGCCGAACATGAGGATGATCAAGCCCCGACCTTTGTCGGCGACAAAGTCGTCGAAGCTTGAACTGGCCTGGCTCTTATTCTCAACAAAGGTCCAGGCAAGTTCCTTTTCCCCACCAGGTAGCACAAGCTTTTCATATGCCTCGTCATTCCACTGCATATCTTCAAGGTCTGAGACATTCAATTCGCAAAAGTCTTTTGACTTGAGATCAAAGCCTTTCATCCAGGGTGTAGTCATTAGGAGCTCCTCGTCTGTGAGTTGGTAAAGTTCCTCGACCCGCTCGGCTGGGCCCTTGGCCTTGGATCGAGTCTCAACTTGAGCAACGGTGAACTTGGACTCGAAGCCATCGGGTTCCAATGTATCGCTTTCATCGACTTGTTCCTCGTCGCCCTCATCATTTTTGGCAGCAGCGACGGGACGAAGGAAAGGCTTGACAATGTTGCAGCTTCGGTAATATGCGTAAGCATCAACACACACCTTTCCAGATACCTGTAGCCATGATTAGTTCATGATTGTTTTGATGTGTGGAGAGAATCCAGACTTACAGGTCTTTGCTGGGGTTCTTCGGTCTCGAGCAAGATCTTTGTGCCATTTGCGATGCCGAGATGGTAACCTCTGAGCTGTGCCCATTTTCTGCCTCTCTCAGTAAGTCTCGCCTTGATGGCGTCGGCGTCGGGCGCAAAGTCGAGGGGGAAGACGGGTAGCCCAGTGACCTTCTTGTGGCCCTCAAAGTTCCAGATGGTCAAGGTAGTTGTTGTCCAACCAGAAGTCTCGCCGTTCCAGTTTACATACTCCATGTCGATGACCCAGCCTGCAGGATTGCATCTGTCCTGCTCTCGGAACTTGTACTTGACCACTCTGCAGATGACCTCAACGCCATAGAACTTGGTCTTGACTATGGAGCTTGGAGGGAAGATCTGCCAGACATTTTCGAAGCTCACTTTGCCGGTAAGCTTTGTCTGTGCGAGGGACAGAACAGAGGAGGTGATGATGGGTGCCAAGAATGCGAGCAATACAGCTGCTGCATTCTTGCCGGCACCATCTTCTCGGTTGATGTATTGCGCTTTCAGCTCCTCCCATCGATGAACCAGCGGCATGAAGGGTGGTTGAAAGGTCCAATTGATGAGATCCAGGTCTAGATCTTGATACTTGGCCAGAGCGACACGCAGCACATCCTTCATAGCAGTATCCTGAATTGTGATTGATTTGGTGACCCAATGTTTGTTAATGTAGTGGTGACGATGAATGATGGGAACGGAAGAGGTTCGCTCCACCATGTCCGCCAACTCATCGTCAACATTGTCGAACTCGGCCCATCTCTCGGGACAAGAGTTGTATTCGCACTCGTGGTGGTACCACTTGCTGACAAGCCGGTTGGAATAGCCCAGCTGGATGCTGCGGTTGTTCTTCAAGGGCTTAACGCCTGCCGCGCCAGCAAGTACCTTAGTGAAGTCATCGTTGCTCGACGTATCTGTATCTTCTCCGGAGTGGCTGGAGTCGTCCGAATCATCATGTTCATCATCTGCAAAAATTGTCAAAACGGGTTTCATTCATCACCAAGCGTTGCTTACGAGTCGGCCTCTGGGCATCCATGTCTGCGGCTAGTTCGATGGTCATTGTGAAGATGTGGGCGGCGGGGAGCGAACTGATTTGATCAGGTTGTTTGATGCTGAGAGATGCTCAGGATGGCTTGAAATTTTACGGACGATTTCTGTACGGCTTATATACATCAAGGCTGGTGGCTGAAAAGCCCTTAGGGGCGGTTTAGACGTACATTTCAGCAGGGTAACTTGGTGATATCCCCATTAGTCACTACCGTGAAAACTTACTTCTCGTACCAATAAAGTCTGTAAAAATGCGGCTTGGAGAAAATCCTGTAGGCAGCACTTGGCCTTGCATCCAATCGCTAGGGCTGACGGCGGACATGTTGTGGAGAAATGCGTTTCTGCCTAGTGGTTATGCCATGTTAGTCATGCATGTTGGTGCACAGTCAGACTCGGTCTTTCAACAACTTGTTAGAATGACACCATGCGGTGTGTTACGCTAATAACCCCGAGAGTTTTTGTTTTTAATATAATTAATCAACTGGTAGATTATTATTTTTGCCCCGGCAAACATATTCACAAAGTCAAGGTTCTTCCTGTATTCCCTGGTTGAGCCAATCGCTCGTTCTTAATTAAGGCATGGTCAATGCACGATCATGCATCGCCACAATGAACCATCTCAAAGAGGTTCTTGAACCTTGGTACCGGCCTGGTTCAACGGCCTGCTGCAGCCTGCTTGTGTCTGTGAACACCGGCGGTTAAGCTTTTCATGCGGCCATAAAGGTCCGCGGTCAGCTCAAAAAAGAGGCTGAAGTGGGCAGAACCAGAGTTCGCGAGAGCTTCAATAGGATAGTCCACTGTATATTTGTGTCATATGCCTATCAACATCAGCTTCTGGCAGGCTCTTGTTCTAATTTTGCCGTGAATCACCTCCACGCCAATTAAGATTCGCCAGTAATCGATCTCCAATGGAAATCAGCAACTGCTTTGGTCGATGTTTTTTCATGTTTCAGGCAACAGCGGTGAGATTGTTATAGCATAGTTCTGCTAATCACTACTCTGCTGTATCTCTGCTGTCGTCAATATTTCCTTTGTACTCTCATCTAAAAATGAAGCCGAAGGAAACCCGTGTAAATGTGATTCGTGGAGATGCAACCGGCTTTGACGCGAGTGGGTCGCCGGAGATTCAGTGGTCAGGAGCCCCTAGAGGGATATGGAATGGCTGTTTTCTAGGCTCTAAATGAAGCTACTATTATTTAATTGAGTTTAATAATGCATAGCGACGCCGACTGTCCCTTGTGTTAAGGTCTTGGACTGGAATTCACTGGCTCGCGCTCGACTTACAATTTCAGGCACTAAGGAAGGGGCAAAAGAGCGCAGGCCGCACAAAAAAGTTTTGCAATAGAACAATCGCTCGATGTCTTCGCGCCATGCCGTATCGTGCCGGAATGCCGTTTATGGGACCTACCAGGTTGTAAAGTAGAACATTGTGCTGTTCGTGGTCGCTGTCTTAGATAGCCCCACTTAATTTGTGTAGACAGCAGCATTCCACCGACCGTTGTCACCTTACATTCAATTCCCGCTGGACTAAATACACATGTGGCTAGACCTCTCTGCTGATGAGACTTCTTTTATTATTGATAGCTTTGGTGTAGATATCTTCGATTGCCAACATTTCTCTTCATGCATTTTATTTTGTGACTGACCTGGGAGTGTCTTTTCCGTGTATCGCTTATCGAACATCGCCGTGATGAAAGGTCTGAGACATTCCTGCTTCTCTAGGCATGCAATATCGTCTTATAGGCCCAATCATTCTTGAACAGGGTGGAAGAAACTTAAATTTGGACATAGGGGCGCTGGGGACTCGGTTCAAGGAATGAAGCCTCTCTGGCTTTTACCAGCGATTAGCCGCCAATTGCCGTACTAATGTTGGGGCACTGACCACGTTTTGAGACATTGCTCAGTCTATACTCCCTCGGCAAGGGATTCTCGCGATTTCATTGTTTTGTTTCAAATTAATATGCCGTCGATTCAATCGCGACGCATCCTTGGTTAGCCATGACGTAGTGTCCACCAGGCTCGACCATTACGGAAAGCCGACTCTGGGTCAGACATATTTGAGGTCAGTCCTCTTCATTTGTTGTGATTGTTTGTTGACGAGACCTTTTGTTTAGCCTTTTCCTTTCCACGCACTCATCACTACCAACAGGAGTTGTTGCTCCTGTGGAAGATGTCCCATGATGCTAGAACGTCGACGCGTGAATGGTCCACCAAAACCAATAACAGGTACTGACAAGAAAAGTTTCAAATACCTGTGCTTTGCCATGATGAATTCTAACTCGAAAGGCAGTCTAAAAAGCTTTCTACTTGTCTCCTCAACCTTCCTGTTCAGCACAGTTATTTTCTTTTTATTCGTTGGAGCACCTGAACACCCAGCCAGCGCGATCAATCTCGAGGTTTTACAGGATGTAAACGAGGCAGACGTAGCTTATGATGAGCAGAAACTATATCAACAAACCACGCATTATGTACACGCATCACAAGTCACACAAAATGCAGTGGCCCCATGGCCCCCGACAAAGCAGCCCGAGCAAACGAAAGAAGACAGTCGGTATACAGATCGCCTGGTAAACTTCGAGCCTGAGCCTTACGTATTCGATGATTCTGTGAATATTGAAAATAAAACTCTTGCCGTTTTAATACCTACATATGTCAGTTGACTCTCGATTTTAATCTTGCTCAAGTCGACTAACAAAAATTCAAGAAAAATCATTTTCCCCAAGTTGTTGAATTTTTTCAATCTGTCAAGTGCCTCTGTACGGACCACGATAGAATTAAGTGGAATTTGATCGTATCGAACGCCCAAGAATTAGAAGAGCTCACGCAGCTGCTCTCAGAACTCAAAGACTGTAAAAAAACCTTCAGTCGATGGGAAACCCCTTCTAAGAATGTTCCTGGCGTTAATCCCAATGTCAATATTGTGAATCTATTTGACATACTTCCACCAAAGTTGCGAAGAGGTGTTTCTCCCGAAGATACCCAAGCTTTGCTGGACAAGTGGAACAATTTTACGTACCAATCTATAAAGAAGATGGCTGCAGCTTCCTTCTTCCAATACGACTATGCATTTTGGGTTGATTCCGAGGCCATTTTCGTTAGCCCCGGGGAGATGCGTGGCGTATTTGAAGGTTATATACGAAACCCTATCGTATGGCATTCCAGAATGGCCAGGGATGACCCTATGAAATCGAACATGACGACTTCAGCGGCCGTCCTTGGACGATCCATTAACTCTTTTAGTGGCCAACTTTGGTTTTTGGAAAGCCTTCAATGGATTGTTGAGAAAGCCATTTGGGATGACATGGTTGCTTTCATCGAGATGGCCCACGGCGCAGACTTTTGGGATGTTTGGATAAGCCAAGGCCGCCCATTCGAGATATTGTTCTACAATCTTCATATTTACACAAGAAAGCTGGAAACTACTGATTCGCTTTATTCGAAGTACCGACTGTTGGAAACAGAGCGAGAGCTTATTCGATTTGGAATGGGTAAGTGCGGATGTTGATTGTTTTTCACTTCCATTACGGATCCAAGATCTAATTTGGTTCAATAGCTCAATCACTGCACGTCATGGGGGATAGATACGGTACCGGCTTCATGGAGCGACTTCCACAGTTGATTACGAAGCCCCATGCAAGCTTAACCCCAAATCTCGTTGACTTTTGCAAGACCTATGCTTTGTCTGCATTGCGAATGGATAACTTCGAAAATTTTGACAATACATCTTTGGATCAGCTTTTCATTAATGCACGTATAAAACTTCTGTTATCGGGAGCACCAGACATTCATGGGTGGTGGACGGAGCGGATAGAGCGCGGTGAATTACCTGCTCCGATAAAGAAAACTCAAACTACGGCCAGATATGGGAGAAATTATTCGGCCAAATGAGCAATTAAATGTCTGTTTCTAAAGAAAAAAGAGGGTACCCTTTAAAGCAGACGGTACATATACATAAACTGGACAGTTGATAGTGTAAATTCAAGTTCGCTGATTTATTGTCAATTGGAATAACCTTAATTATTTTCCTAGAGATCAACCTGTGCACCGTCTCAGAAGTACGCACAATATCCCTCATTCTTGGTCCGTTTCAAATCCTTTGTCAAAGTCAAGTTACTAAAAGTCTCTATCAAGTGCGGCTGGTAGAACCACTACTGGCTATCACCCTGAACCCCTGCGAACGAGTCCATGGTATTCATTCCTGTTGTGTTCTATGAATTTGAGCAAGTTATACATGGCGCGTGGTATTCGAACAGTTCTTCTGCCTTCCTTGACCCTCAAAGATTCCAGCACTGAGGCCAAACTCTCGAAATTATGCGGCGCATTTACCCTAATAAACTCCACCCCACAGTGATCCTGTTCAGGATATCTACGAGTTCTCTAAATATTAGATTGGCCTTCATGGATCGACTTGAATGAAATTTTCCAATTCATTAGATCAAGTAAATCCAGCATCTTCCGGTAAGAAAGGGCGTCTCGATCGTGTGCCATGGGGGACAGCTGGAGATCGTGTTCCCAAAGATGATCAGAGACGTGATATAGATAGTGATGAGAGAGAGGCGAGCGGAAACTTCTTATAAGGGGTTGAGAGATATGTAAATCATATCCCTTACAACACTAGCGACGGAGAAGGGACAGGGCGGGAAGACAGGGGCGGGCAGATCAGCAAGGGTGAAGAAGGTCGAGACCCCGGTTGGCAACATCAAAGCAGCCCCATCGCGCACGGGCCCATGGTCAAAAGCCAACGCTGAGAGGGAGTCACAGTGTCAATCATGGATCCATTGTCCCATATTCCCTCATTACACAAAAGGGAGGTGCGACTCGCCTTGAAATGATTAAATTTATGGCCGATACTATAGTTCCACTGGTCTCAGAAAGGAGCCCATGGATCACTACACAGGAGATCGATATAAACAGCAGAGTTACCATGACGACAAGCCTGGGGAGGGCCAGCCAAATCAACTCGGTAAATCCGTACATCATTACTATCTTTTACGACAAGCGCAAGGGGAGTTGGGAAATCTGTTCTAGGAGATGTTGGGGGTCGGATCTTTCAATTCAACACTTAAATGACTGCGATGGAGGTGCCCCCCCCCCCACTGTGGGCCTCGTTCTCTCAAGAATACTTGGGAGGCACTCAGCATATTGCTTCTCTACTCGTCGTGTTTTCTCTTCGGGTGCCATTTTCTGCAGCACAAAATAAAAAGAACATCAGGCTACAGAAGTAAATATTATAATCCGATTCTCATGAAAAAATTAGGCAAGATAAACAACAGCTTCGTTCAGGGTAAGTTCTCAGTGGACCAGCTTAGCAGAAAAATGTAGGGGCTGGTATCAGAGACGATGGAGTCGTGAGGGTCACAACACCAAATGAGTCACTATCGACGCAGGTCCGATTTCCGCTCCAAAAAAAAAAAAAAAAATACTTGAACCATCATCCCGAGGATTCATGTTCACTATTTCCGCGTCATCCACCCAAGTTCAGCCAGTATTCATTTCTCACGTCATGGCAAGCGTATCAATGAAACTCTATCTCATTCCAGGAGCAAGTTCTCTCTTCCCACATATTCTGCTACGTTATTGCAATGTTCCATTTACTCCCCAAGTTGTTGAATTGTCTAAGATCAGCGATTTGGATCTTCTAAGCACCAAACGACAAGTCCCAGTCCTGGTTCACAACGGCAACGTGATTACGGAAAATGGAGCCATTGCGCACGCCATTCACCAACTGGCCCCCGAGAAAAAAGTATTTGGGCACACTCCGCTGGAGTTTGTGAGGGTGTGCGAATGGTTGAGCTGGATTGCTGGGCCTCTCCATGCGCAAGCTTGGGGGCCATTTATTCGTCCATGGCGCTTCACCACGGATGCCTCCGACAAAGCGCAAGCGGCCGTAAAAGAAGCCGCAGAGCAGAAAGTGCTGGATTGCTTCGCGAGGTTGGAGGACAACCTCGACGGGGATGGGCCGTGGAGCATGGGTAAGAGCTTCACCGCCGTGGATGCCTACGTCTTGCCTTTCTTCTTTTTGGCTCGAGACCGCATGGGCGTCAACATGGATTCATACCCAAGGTGGAGCAGAAGTGTCCAGGAAGCAATGAAATTAGATGCGGTGAAGGAAGCTTTGGAGTTCGAGGCCAGTTGTAAGAAAAACGCAGGAAAGCCCTAATAACAGAGCATTTTTGCTGTCCAGAAGCCGCGACTACCCTCCCGCGAATGACATATTTATACTGTACCATCCGGGTGCAATTAAATATTGAATTTTCATAAGACATGGCCCTCGCCTTTGGTTTCAGTAACCTCATCTTGCCCTTGCTTCGCTTCTCTCCGCGCGTGTCTGTCTGTGCAATCGCTTTCTCACTATCGGCGACGTGCGGCGCGGATTCGCCACGACGCCTGCCTCGATGCCCTCGACGTCCAGCCTCGACTCAGACGCCGCAGTGGATAGCAGTTGGGACAGCGGCTCCGATACATCACTCAGCAGCCGCGAAAAGCCGGAGTTTGAGCATATCAAGGGCCCATCGGGCGCCTCGGTTGACGGCGCGGCCGCGAAAGCCAAGGAGGCGCTCAAGAAGCAGGCGCCGCAGCTGGCCGACGACGACTCTTCTCCGCCACCCAGCGTGAAGCTCACCCTTCTGCAAGAAGCAGGCGGTCCAAGGAGCGCCCCCCAGTCCAAGCCTCAGTCGCCCTTTTACATGATTGCCGACGGCACAGGCACCATCGCCACGTACCTCCACCTGCTGGCGTCCATCAAGACCAAGATGACCATCTACGGCGTCGACTCGCCGTACCTGCACTACCCAAGCCGACTGACCCCCGATGTGGGCATCCCCGGCGCAGCCACGTTCATCGTCGAGGCCCTGGCCAAGAAGCAGCCCGCGGGTGTGCCCTTCTGGATCTGAGGCTTCTCCAGCGGAGCCATGATAGCGTATGAGGTCTGCCGCCAGCTGTCTGCCGCAGGCCACGCCATCGATGGGCTCCGTCTGGCAGGGCACCGACAAGACGCACTAGCACCTGCAGGCTCTCTTCGCCTGCGTCGCCGCCTACAACCCGCCGCCGCTAGCCGCTGGGGACGCTTCGCCCTCCAGGCGCACAGCTCTCATCTGGGCCGAGAAGGGCATGATTGACCGCTGTGCCCGCAGCCCGTGCTTCACCAGCCTGTTCGAAGAGCGCAGCATTTCCGCCGCGCCGTACCTGGGCTTTATGGAGGACGCCAAGCTGGGCGCCGTGACCTGGGGGCTGCTGCACAAGACGAGGGCCGATCTGGGCCCCAACGGCTGGGACAGGTTTGTACGTGGCGAGAACCTGATTTGCATGTTCATGGACCCTGATCACCTCGATACACCAACGCCAAGCTACGCGCCATTGCTAGGAGAGCAGATGTACAAGGCATTTGATTTCTTCAGCCAGGACTAGACAATGGTGCCAGGCAAGAAATCACTCAAAGACCGGAGGAGCGGGTGGAGCAAGGAAATGGACCTTGAAGGGATTGTTGAGTCAATTGTTTAATGCATGCTGGCCATCTAGCAAATGATACACAGAAGCCGATACTGTAGATTGTAACTGTTTGAATCAGCCTTCCAAGTTATCAGTCTAATACCTGGCGGCCATGCAGGAATTGTGGCCAAGTTGTGTCGCCAGTGGCTTGGTATGGGTACAGGGTAACCTTGGGAGATTATCATCCCAGCGCAGTGCTGGTATGGCTGTTTCTCAATGAAACCATGATATTAAGGTCTAATGATAATATTTAAATTGAAATTAATTATTATCTATCTGGTATGTTTTAACAATATTTACTATAACAGCTCTGAATGCTACCATATCAAAGGTCGGAGATCTTCTGTCAACGATAGCAGACTTGTCCATTGACCCTGTTTGACATTGTAGCTCAACATTATCATCCTTGAGGTCCAATACGGTCCAATTCAACGCAATAAGCTTTACAAAATAGGGTTCAAACAGTTAAGCTGCAATAGCCAGTAGCCTTTTACGCACAGTATCTCCAATACCCTCGTATAACACATCGGAGACGACCTTCTAGAAAAAACCTTCAATATAATCGCTGATATAAAATGCCTGCCTGTCTTATCAAGACTGGCCTAGCCTCTTTCCCTCAACATCATCCCTGCACACGATCACAACAAGCGACTGGTTTATCCACCTTATCCGCATTTAACCTGATGTCATCAACCATCTCGACATTAGGGAAGAAAAATTCTCACAGCAGCCTGCCCACCTGTCTCTCAATCCTTGTCCAAGTCCCTTACATACCCACTACCACATTGGGTGGGGGACACGCTCATCTCTCAAGAAATTCACATTGAGGGATGAGTTGAACATTTAAGATCCTGCAACAGAAGCCTCACATCGTCGGCCTCACGCCCATCACCCACTCGAAGCCGCATCCAAGTCGCTCAATTGCGCTCAGCAGTCAAGATGGCAGTCGTCAACCAGCTGTACAACTCCTCTTCCGAACCAACTTCCTCATGCTCGCCACCGTCTTCGGTGCCGGTTTCGCCTGGGAGGTCGGTTTCAGCAACGCCATGAACGAGGTCTGGGACAACTACAACCGAGGCCGACAATGGAAGGACATCCTACACAAGTTCCTCGAGGACGCCGAGGAGGATGACGAATAGAGGACGCGCGACATTTGCGTGAAAGGCCAGAACAAGGGATAGACTCTATGCCACTGGCGATATACAAATTATTAGGGAAATAAGGGCAGGGTTACACACGATTTCCCCATGTTGTCACGCTGGTTACTTTTCGGCCGTGGAGCCTTTGTGATGTATTGCCTGTGGACTAGCCTAGTGAGTAAGAGAACTTATGGCAATACCCGTATAGCACGCTCGCTATTACCACCTTGATCAGAGAGCAAATCTACCAAATAAAGAATAAAAAAACGCTTTATTGGCTGGAGCTAGATGCATATAGAAATAAATCGCGATACTAGATAGGAAATTTCGATTGTTGTTAGAGTTAGAAGAGGTATGGCGCATGAGTATGAAGTCTAAAATAGTACTATCATTATCACACTTGAGGTTCAATGCGGCCCAAGTCAACACAATAAACTTTATCCCAAAGGGGATTTAAGTTGATTGTTATTTGGTCAGGGCGATAAGATTTTCACGACCAAACATATTGTTGAACACTATTTGTATGCCACCTCTGTGGCCTGGTTCCTGGATCACCCGGTTGAGCCAACTGCTTGTTTTTTAACCTAGAAATAAATAAACTTTATACAGCAGGCTTCGAACAGTTACGCTGCCTAAAATAGTACAAAGCTGCGGATTTGCCGCAGGTCTTTCAAATAAGTCTACGACTAGTATACATCGGGCTAAGGTTTCCAGCGCTAGTATAGCCCATATCCACTAAACTGGGTTTCTGTTGTCTCCAATAGAGTGCAAGCAAGCTGGCAATTAAGAGATGTCTCTGATTTGAAAATTTACTCTAAATCATTTCTTAGTCTCCGCACTTTATGCGGCGGGAAGTCCGCAAGAATTCTGTATGGTGTCCAGCCAGCCTTGTGTTGACCATGGTTGAGTCTAGGTCTTTCACGTGTCCTCGACGCAAAGCGGTTCTGGCTCCAAACAATTGTATTTTCACAAGAGCAACATGACGTTCCCGCCAAGAATTCTGCCTACCTTGTTTAATCGATGCGGATGTGGATTTTAGTCAGGTCTTGCATGTCGCTCAAGACTCGAGAAGGTTGGGACGTAGATATGGGCGGGATACGGGGTGGGAGGAACCAGTCCCGGAAGTTCCGCGAGCCAATTGCAATCTCCGCGTACTACAAACCAAAACAACCTCTAACCTCACAACTTCCGCATGTGGAGCACTAGCATCTCCGGACGAAGTGTCGTGGATTACGGGAGTCGCGGGACTCCGCATCTCCTGGGTTTGCTTCTCTACACTAAAATGGAGCTTGAAGAATAAAGCACAAGAAGGCCAGTGGTTTCAGTGTCCTCAAAATTGATTGATTTAGATAAAGAGCCTTTAACTCATCTCTCCTCCACTCCTAGAGTCAAACCCGCTTCAAAAAAAACTACAAGATGCATTCACAAGATGTTTCCCACGTTGATGTGCTCATAATCGGATCTGGGCCTTCAGGGTAATCGATTTCCTACTCTAAATTTAATCGAGTTCGCTCCATCTTTTGCATTACTACTAACACTCACATCCAGTCTGATGCTCGCGACATGGATGGCGCGCCTGGGTGTTAAGACCCGCATAGTCGACAAGCGATTCGACAGGATAAATAGCGGGTATGTCAACTTCTATACAAGTTTACGAATTCAACCGCTTACAAAGCAACAGACAAGCCGATGGTCTGCAAAGCAGAACTTTTGAAGTAAGGTGCTGGCTGCATCATAATCGCTTTAGAGTAGCTTACCCAGCTCTATTTAGATTTTCGATTCGCTTGGATTTGGCCAGGACATTTGGCGCGAAGCGAACCACATGCTGGAGATTCGCTTTTGGGTAAACCTCTACCAGGCATCTCGCATCCAAAAACGCTACTAACTATCTGAGAACCCCGATGAGCACAACAGACTATACCGATCAGATAGTATTGTAGACACAATACCTGGCCTTAGCCGTTTCCAACAGGCAACTCTTCATCAAGGTAACAGAAAACTCGTTTGGCATCATATCCAACTGCTAACTTATTGCCCCACTTCCTAGCGCGTATCGAGGACTATCTGCTCCGGTATATTGCAAAGTTCAGTGACATCCAGGTGGAATATGGTGTAATGCCGGAGTCCCTGACTATTGACACCGGGAAAGTCGAAAACGAAGATTACCCTATTTCAGTCACTCTACGGAACTTGCCCAAGCCCGATACCGAGTCTCCAGCTTCAATCGAACCGCAAATGACAACCATTCCTAATGGGCTCTTCAGAAGTAACCTCACAGCTGATACCACGGATGTCTTGTTGCATAATGCCAGGGGCACTGCAGGAACACGCACGGAGAAGATCGCCGCCAAATACTTGGTGGGCTGTGACGGTGCACACTCATGGACACGGAGACAAATTGGATCCGTAATGGAAGGTGACCATACGGATTTTATATGGTCAGTATACTCACATCCAGTAAATCGTCAAGTTGGTCTCTAAATGGCGGCGTAGGGGTGTCCTCGACATCATTCCCATCACAGACTTCCGTAGGTCTCAACTTGGTCGGTGCTTTTCTCGGGTTTTGCTAACATCTAGACATAGCTGACATCAGATATCGCTGCGCCATTCACTCCACATCTGGTAGTATGATGGTTATTCCTCGAGAGGACAAGTACGTCAGGCTATACATCCAAGTCACGGAAGCAGACGAAAATGGCAAGGCTGTGCGTAAGCCCAAGATCCCAAATCTCCCGCCGCTACTACTGACACATTCTCAGATCGACCGCTTCAAGATTACCCCGCAAAACTTACTTCAAGCAGCGAACAAGATCCTCGACCCATACAAGATCTCCTACACTCACTGCCATTGGTGGACCGCATATCGCATTGGACAAAGAGTAGGCTCGAAATTCACTGCACATGAGCGTGTCTTCCTCGCTGGCGATGCGGTACATACGCATAGCCCCAAGGCAGGTCAAGGAATGAATATCAGTATGCATGACAGTAAGTCCAGAGTTGTCGCCTAATCCCCCAAGTCCAAGGTAACTAACCCCACGTACTACCCCAGCATACAATCTTGGGTGGAAGCTCGCTTCTGTTGTCAAGGGTTGGGCAAACCCATCACTCCTCGAGACATATAGCACCGAAAGACGACAAATCGCAAAAGAACTGATTGAGTTTGATCAAAAGTTCTCTCGTCTTTTCTCAGGTCGGCCTGCTAAAGATATCAAAGATAAAGAAGGCATCGATATCAAGACCTTTCAACAAGTTTTTGAGAAAGGTAACTTATTCGCCAGCGGCTGTGCCGTGGATTACCCTCCAAGTCTCATCATCACCAAGCCCCAGACCGCTGAAGGTGCAACAAAAAAGGGAGACCCCCCCGTGGTTGGCAAACAGGCCCTTGCCCCCAACATTGTCATAGGCATGCGAATACCAAGTCATAAAGTTTTGAATCAGTCGGATGCGAGGCCATGGCACCTTCAAGAACTGCTACCTAGCAATGGAAAATGGAGGGTCATCGTTTTTGCCGGAGACGTACTCGATCTCTCTCAATTCTCCCGGTTGTCAGCACTTGGTGGGTGGTTAAGCTCACATGATTCATTTCTGAATCGATACAAGCCCAAGGGGGATGAAAGGCTGAGTTCCTTTTTCGAAGTGCTCACTATCCATTCGTCTCCAAGGGAGAAGGTTGAACTACTTTCGTTGCCGGATGCCTTTCATCCTTACAGCTCGGAGTATGGTTGGGATTATGAGAAGGTCTATGTAGACGACATGTCATACCATGAAGGACATGGGCAAGCATATGCGAAGTATGGCATTAATTCTCGTGAAGGTTGTATCGTTATTGTTCGGCCAGATCAATACGTTAGTTGGATCGGAGAGCTGGAAGATGTGGAGGATATGAATCAGTTCTTTGCGAGCGTGTTTGTATGATAAACAATTAGAGGCGACTAATAATCACGCAAAAGGTATCTCAGCATAGGACCAAAGGCCTGAACAAAGTCCCATCTGATAGGGCGATTGAGTGACCAGGATAAAGCGATCGCCGGACAGCACTGGTGTTGCTCTTCTTCGAGCTCCGGCTGGCGTGGGTTAAATTGAGGGACCTTGTCGAGGCGTAACTATACTTGAGTCACTCTCCCAAATTTGCATTCCTTGTCATGTGTAAATACCTTAGAAAGTCACTCACTTTCTACGAAATGACAGAAATCTCTGTGATGTCCAATTGCGACCATCATGCTTGGGAGTGCTGGTGGGCTAGTATCAACACAATCATTGCTACCACCCGATATGCCCGCCCGACTGCCGTATGGGAAATTACAATAGGCTCAATTTAGCCGGTTCGTCTACCATCATTATCATCACCGTGATCCTGCATTTCTGAATGAAGATGGATAATCGGCAAAGGAACCAGATTAAGTTTGATGCGCGACTTGCTACATACTTGCCGCAAAAAATTAAGAACCTCGACTGGAGACTTCTAGCTTTTAATTAGAGGCATGAGTCTTTGCGATTGACGAATGGCAAGCCATTAGAACAGTTTCAATATTTAGTTTTATACTCTAAATCAACTCTGATGGTTTTTTTTTTTTTTTAATTTTCCCGAGGGTGCCGTACACAACTATCAACTGCTACGAACTTAGCTTGCTTGGTAAATTGTAAATTGTGTGTAGGCTCCGACTTTAGATGTTACAGGCTTACTTGGCGTCCTGAGCCATGTGGAGGATGCCAAATAGCGGGTTGATATCCCGCGAAAAGGATCTACGCAGCGGAGTTCCCGCAATAGAGATACTCGCGGCGGGGGTCCCGCGACAAGCCGCGGACTAACCACTACCCCATCTCTGTCCGTCACCCTCCACCCCTCATTTCGAGTCCTCGTCTGCATGTTGCGGCGTCATAGCCAAGTTGGCCTGTTCCGTGAGCGAGATCGATGCTAGTTTTGTGAATGGCTGGTTATCAGAACGAACACTGTGCTTCATATCGCGACTAGGAACTACACATGGCTAGTGAGGATACATGCTACTCGTCAGTGTTTATAAAAGCCTTTCGAACCCCGGGGTATCTCGAGGATTCAGAAGGATCTTATCCGTTCTTTCTATTACTCACCACGACACAAGATCACGCACTACCCTCATTCTGAAAATATAAATTAAAGATGGCTCTCAATCGAAAGACTACCGAGTCCATTTCCGTGAAGCGCCTCCAAGGCAAGGTTGCTCTGGAAGAAGCCGTTGGGAGCCCATACTTTGTGGCCCACGGCACGCACCCTCCCACGCCCATGATCATCGGTAGCAAGGATGGCTTGCCTCCATACAACACTCCGTTTCTTGAGGACATTGACGATCGTCTCAACAACATTGAAAAGCGGCTCAATTCCATGGATAATAGTGGAATTGGCTATGCCATTGTCTCCCTCACGTGCCCAGGCGTGGAGGGCATATTGGATGCCGACGAGGCTGTTCAGCTTGCCCGCAAGACAAACGATGCACTATATGAACTTTACGTCAAAGCACACCCCACAAGGTTTGGCTTTTTCGCCTCGGTGCCCATGCAAAAACCCGAAGAGGCCGCGAAGGAGCTCGAGCGTGCTGTCAAACAGCTAGGCGCCAAGGGCGTTTTGATCAACGGCTTTACCAATATCAACAAGCACGATGTCAGCGATGTTCAGTACCTGGATGACCCGAAGTGCGAGCTGTTTTGGAAAAAGCTGAGTGAGTTGAACGTGCCACTATATTTGCATCCTCGCATTCCCCCCCTGAACCAGCAGCGGATGTACCAAGATCTCCCCAACTTATCGCAGGCAGCGTATGGGTTTGGTATTGAGACTGCAGGCCACGCCTTGCGCATTATGTGCTCCGGAATTCTCGATCGCTACCCTAATGTGCAGATAATCCTAGGCCATTGCGCAGAGTCCCTGCCATTCCTTGTCCATCGCATCGACCACCGACTCGCTATTGGCATCCGAGGCACCAACGGTCCCTACAAGGAGTCAATGATGTACTACCTACAGAACAACTTTTACGCTACTTTGGCTGGGGTGCGGAGAGAGAGCACCATGCGCAACACGATTGATGAGATGGGCGAGGCACGAGTATTATTTAGCGTCGACTATCCTTATGAGAGCAACGAAGATGCTGCAGACTGGTTTGATGGTTTGCAAATCAACGAAAATACTAGAGAGGCGATTGCATTTGAGAATGCCAGCAGGCTTTTTGGTTTGAAGCTATAAATAGGAATCTTTTATTTGGCACTCAATTTATGATAACTAGTACCCAAGCTATAGCTAATAAGACCCCTATTAGGCTATAATGGCCAATATTAGTACATATATATAATTTACCTATAAAATATATATTGTAATATTCTGGTCAATTCCTAACTATATAAACTAATTAAAGCATAAGGTTTATATTAGCAGAGGAATATAGAGTGTATAGTAATTTCTAAGCAATATATAAGAGTATTTATAAAAAAGGTATTATATCTAATAATATATTAATTATAAATTAATATAACTAAATTATATTAAAAGCTAATTAAGATTATTCCTTATAATATACTTTAATTTATTTATATATATTTATCTAAATTATAGCTTATCTTTATATAGTATAAAGTATAGGTATACTTTATAGCTTATAGGTATACTCTATAGCTTATAATATAAGCTAGAGTCTTAGTATATAAACTATCCTTATTAGATAATTATTAATCTAGGGTAATCTAGCTATAATATTAAAAGTAGATTATTATTAGGTA
>JAKZGU010000250.1:0-30699 GCA_022837005.1 Calonectria pteridis | reverse complement strand
ACTATAAGACTAGCTATAAGACTAGCTATATTATTTACTTTAATATAAATAACCTTATTATATATTATTATTGCTAAGAGCTTACTAATTAAACCTTAGTTAAATAGCTTATTAATTAACTTTAAAATAAAGATAAATATTATTATTCTAAGCTTTATAATAAAAAGGGATATATTTTATATCTCTTTATTACTCTATAAAGCAAAATTAAACTATATTTATAATATTATAAAATTCTTATCTATAATAATATATATAAGACTAATTGCTTTAATTTATTACTTTTTAATATTTATAAAAGAACCTTATTAAAGTAGACTTTTTATATTATAGCTATATTTCTTAATAATAAGATTAAGGCTTAATATGCTTAGGTTTTTAAGTAATTCTAAAAGCTTATAAATAAATATAATATCCCTTTACCCTAAGCTATTATAACTAATTACAAGCTTATCTTAATAAGAGCAATTATAAATAACTTAGCTTTTAATATTATGCCTTATTTCCTATATTATTAGTATATAAATATAAATATCCTTGCCTAATATAAGTCATTTTTCCCTAAGGATATAAAAAATAATAAGACTAGCTATATTTATTATAACCTAGGCTTTTAGTAGTTTCTTAATAAGTAAAATAATATTATAAATAATAATATAATTACTAAATTTAATAAAAAACTTAATAACTTTAAATTAAGGGAATTTTTATTAGCTATTATTATATATGTCCTTAATATATAAATTAATTTATAAAAGAAAAAGATAGCTATTTAATAACTTTTATTATTAAATCTCTTTATACTATAATTAAAAGGATTATTTTATTAAGTACTAGTAATCTTATTATTATCTTTATAAAGCTAGAGATTTTTTAGGTTAACTAAAAAGCTAATATTAAGGCTCTTTAAACGTAATAGTAATATAAAATTCCCTTATTTTTAATATAGCCTCTTTTTGCCTTTATTTAAGATTAAATTTCCCTTATTATAATAATCCTTATTAATAAGGAACTATAATAAATTAAGTAGAAGATTAAAGGCATAAAGTAATCCTACTTAATCTACTTACTTACTATTATAAATAGGGTACTATACTATTATATAATTTAGAGAAAATTAAAAGATAATAAGTTAATTTAGCCTTATAAGATTAATCCCTTTTAGTATTAGAATTATAAGTTAATCTTCCAAGATACCTTTACTATTAAAGGCCTATTTAATCCCTAAGTTATAAGAGAAAAAGGCTAGCCTAAAGGGAGCCTTAGTCTTAAGAAAAGTATTAATATTAATAGCTTAAGGTAGAACCCTATTTTCTTTAAAAAAACCCTTACCTTTAAATAGGCTAAGGGTATTATAATTAATAGAAATATATATAACTTAGCCTTACTAATACTATAATAACCATTAGCTTTAATAGCCCTAATAGCTATTAATATAATTAGACTATTATTAATAATACTTAGGCTTTAAAGGCTTTAATTAGGCAATTTATATAAGCCTAGAATTATAATACTAAAATTATATTAATATATACTAATATAGCTTAAAGATACTAGTAATAAGAATAATAGCAATATAATAATAATAATCTTATTAGATTCTAAGGTAATAGGCATAAAAGACTAAGAAAATAATAATATTAATTTTAATATAATTAAGAAATTAACCTAGAAAATTAAAGCCTTTTAATTATAGGTATAATAAGATAATAAGGTAATTTAAAGTTATATTAAGGTTTAGGGAATAGAGTTATAATATATAGATTTAATAGATGACTCTAAATAGCTTTAGTAGGTATTAATAATTTTAGGTAATTAGAAAAAATAGAATTAGGATAAATTATAGATACTAGCTTATATAAAAAATATTAATTTGGGTGCAAATCTCCGGTTACAGCGGTTAGACCTTGTCCAGCCACCATCAGCCATATTTAGGATGCTCATTATCATAAATTGATTGCCAAATAACAGGTGCCTTCATAAATTTACCCGCAACGTCTTGGCTGCGTTGTTACCCTGCACTCCCCTAACGACAGAACCCGTCTCTCTTCTAGTCCGATTTTAAAAGGCCAAATTTATGAGATTCCTAGCCTAAATATTGTTCGAATTAGGACCTCTTGCCAAAGAAATTAAAACCTAAAATTCATGCTATGAGGCTTCTCACATCTAAGTCACTGGCTTCCAGACCAGCACTTATCATATCACGGCGGCTAGAATCGCTGGATTACCAACTCGTTGTTCTGGGAGCGATCCCAGTAAAGTCTAGAAACGTGGGTACAGATATGTCCTCGCCAGCACAGCTTTTTCAGCCAATTGAAGGCAGCTAGATATGAGACGCTGTTGCATTGGGCTCCATAATTAACGTATTTGGTATCCTTATACAGCATCGTAATTTGGCGCCGTGGATTCTGCAGCCTAAGTTGGCCCCACACAAAATGATCTCAGCCGCAGCAAACGCCATTTCTCAATTGCACATCATCGCGATTGATACGCTAGAAATTGGCGTAATGTCTCGAAGAAGGCTTGGAGATGGCTTCGATAGGCTTCGGGCTAAGTTTTCCAGAAGACCGCAGGGATCTGCTGCTGAGCCTGTCCTGGACGCTGGGCCCGCGTCCGCACCTTCGTCCTCTCCAGACGATGCCTGTCAGACGCCGCCTACGTTGTCATCCTTGCAAGAGAGGGTGTGGAATCGAGCATGCGATGAGTTAAATCTGAAGAAAGTGAAATCGTCGAAGCATACGAGAAGATCCTCTGCGTCGAACTGCGCGAGGACGGCGCTGCTGCGCCTTATCATCACACAATCAACAATAGCATTGCGCAGACGCAATCGATTAGATCAACCCAAATGCTAGTCTTGGTGCGGAAAGGACTGGAGAGATCAAATAAACAGGCGCAGTTCAAGGAAAAAGCTGATGAATGGCTGCAAGTCGTCGACACTCTAAAAGGACTCATTGACCGTGCTGTGATAGCTGCGCCTCAAGCCTCTGTTGCATGGGCCGGGGTTTGTCTCAGCCTGGAGGTATAGCCACATATTCTCTCAAAAGAAGTGTCATTAGGGTTCTCCACTGACTATAGTTAGGTTATCGCAAACCCTTTAAAAGAACCAGGTCTCAACCGCAAAGGGATAACATATGTTCTATCCCGGATGAAGTGGTACTGGAACTTGGCTGGCCTCTTGTTGGACGAGAACAAGGCACAGACACCTCATCTGGTCTTGCAGAATGAGCTGGAAACTCACATTGTGCAACTCTACCAGAAGCTCCTCCTATATCAAATGCGGAGTATATGTCTTTATCACCGCAATTGGGCTGTCGTATTTCTCAGAGATGCTTTCAAGCTGGATGACTGGGCTGGGCAAATAGACGATATCAAGTCTGCAGAGACCATTGTTCGTCAAGATTCAGAGCAATATAACACAGAACTGGTTAAATCACACCTCACGAGAACTGACGGGTCGCAAAATTCGAGACTCCATGCCATTCTCTCTGCCGTTCAGAATCAGAATGCCCAACAGCATACACAGTTCAATGCTAATCATGCTACTGTGCAAGAGCAGGGTGCGCGGCAAGAGCAGCAGCGCAAGGATGAGATCACCAGGGAATGTATACGCGACCTCCTAGTTACCGATCCATGCGAAGACAAGACTCGCATCGAGGAAACCAAAGGTAGACTATTGAAAAAGTCATCGGAATGGATTCTTGCCCGTCCTGAATATTGTGGCTTTTTGGAAGACCCTACAAGCTATTTTTTCCGGCTCAGAGGCAGCCCCGGAAAAGGCAAGACGATGTTATTGTGCGGCATCATGGACGACCTGAGCCAGAGCTCCAGACCACTTGCTTACTTTTTCTGTCAAGCGACCGTGCCTGAGCTAAGAAGCGCCACTGCAGTGGTTCGGGGGCTTATTTACCTCCTCATTGAAGATCAACCTCACATCTGCTTGAAAAGTATAAGAACAGAGGATCGAATCTTTTTGAGGGGCCTAATGTATGGGGGTCAATGAGAACGGTTCTTTGCAACATGCTTCATGATCCACGTCTGATAGACCCGATCCTGATTGTCGATGCCCTTGATGAATGCACCACCGGTAGAGGAGATTTGATCAAACTCATCATCGAATTATCAGGTTCATGCCAGGCAAAATGGATCATATCGAGTCGAAATTGGCCTGAGATAGAACAGCAGTTCAAGAAGGCACAGAAGCTGGATATGCGCCTTGAACTAAATAGGGATGTAATATCTCAGGCTGTCCACGCATTTATTTTGAACGGTTCGATCAACTGGACTCTGACAAAGGATATGATGAGGAGACCAGAGCTAGCGTGCACAAGGAACTTGTTTCAAAAGCCGATGATACCTTCCTTTGGGTCGCCTTGGTATGCCAAAGTCCAAAGTCTGGGTGCGCCAGAGGTAATGGCGTATAACACACTTGAGATACTCGGATCGATCCCGTCTGGCCTGGCGGGCTTGTACGAACGTATGCTACAACAGACATCAACTGCTCCGGATGGAAGGTTACGAAAGCAGGTACTGGCGACCTCTTGTGTTACATGCCGACCTATCACAATAGTGGAGTTGAAGTCACTGGTCGAATCTCTTCAGAATTTCAAGGACAATGATCTTGAGAAGGTTCTGGAATCCTGCGGCTCCTTCTTGACACTCAAGGAAGGAGTGATTTACTTCGTGCATCAGTCGGCCGAAGAATTTTTCCTCGGTCCAGCTGGTAACAGACAAATATTCTCTTCTGGAATCAAGGAACAACACCGCGAAATTTTCTTCAGGTCAATACGAGCCATGGGAGGGCTTAAACGAGACATGTATCAACTCAAATCCCCAGGACATCTTACTAGCGACATCTCTCGGCCCAATCCCGACTACTTGGCACCTATGGCGTACTCTTGTATATACTGGGTCGACCATCTTATCAGCTCAGAGATTTCGGTTGAGACCGATGAAAGCGCTGGTACTCAAGAGGTGAACATCTTGAGAGAAATGTTTCTATATTGGCTTGAAGCGCTGAATCTTTTGCGCAACGTGTCTACAGGGCTCCGGGCTGTTAGGAAGCTACTGGCTTATCTTGTGCGTGTATGTACTGCTAATAAGAAGTGGAGATAATGCTAAAAATCGAGCAGGTCAATTGCGACTCGTCCCATGTGGTCAACCTACTCCGAGATGCACAAAGATTTATCCAATCTCATAAAGCGGTGATTGAAATGGCCCCGCTACAAACATATGCTTCAGCGCTCGTCTTTAGTCCCACGGATAGCCAAATCAAGACGATATTCAAGCCCGAAGAGCCCAAATTGAATATCGTTAAATTGTTAGAGCCGAGGAGCTGGAATTCCTGTATTGGAAATGTCCAGGTCGACAGTTCGCCAGACATATCCGCCAAAGTTTCTCCAGATGGAAAGCAGTTTGCAACATGTTCAGGCCGGTGTGATTCGATCCAGATATGGGGCTCTGAGAAGCTGGATTCTATCTTCAAGTTGTTTCAGAATGATATTGAGGGGGCAAAGCTGACGGCATTTTCAACGAATAACCTCTTGCTTGCAACTGCATCGTGCAACAGGATGTTGGGCCGCGCCTACCAATTTCATTCTCTATCTCAGATGAATAAATACCCTGGCGATGAAAGCAGCGAAGAGCACAAGGGCGACTCAATTATTGCCCAAGTCTGGGATCGCACCACTGGCACTTGCCTCTCTAAGATCCAAAGCAACGAGCGTCATCTAGTTGCCCTCGAATTTGTGGAAAATGATGGGCTGCTCTTAGTTTCGGAATCGTCCATCAAAGTTTGGCAGTGGGCCAATGGCGAGCTCATAACTTCTATACAGCCTGAAGAGGAAGATGAATGGATACATTTGGCCGCCTTTTCTCCAGAAACCAGCAGAACGGCGGTTTCATTCTACAGACGTCGCGTATGGATCTACGATCTTTTGACTGGCGCTGCCATAAAGCCATTGACACCAAACGGATACCGCTTGCACTCGATAGCCTTGTTGCTTGATGGGAAAGAAGTTGCATCAACCTCGGAATATAGCTCGGTCGAGACCTGGGATCCCGAGACGGCTAGTCTCGTTCGGACTTTTACAGACCTAAGCCTTGCCGACTGGGCTTCTGAAAAGTCTGTACTAGCCCATTCGCCGGATGGAAGGCGATTGGCGTGTACAACGACGCGTCATGGCGTCACAGTCTGGGACACTACGGCGGGCGAGCGTACACACAATCTCAAAGGCCAACCAGCCAAAATCACATTCATGGCATTTTCTCCCACGCAACAACAACTGGTCTCTGCCTCTGAAGACGGAATCGTCAAAATGTGGGGTCTATCTATAAGACATCAGCCAGATGAGAATGACGGAGACGGACAAGTAGAGAAGCTCCTATCCCCCGACACCCAAAGACTCGCAATCATCTCAAGTTCATCAATCAAGCTCTTCGATACCATCTCAGGCGCGTGTGTTTACAACACTGCTAATGATAATCCTGGAATTACAGAGTGTAGGGTTCGCGCCTGCGGCTTCTCTCCGGATAGTCGCTTGTTTGTGTACAGCTTGCTCAACTCAATTAAAATATGCGATACCATCAGCGGCACATGCAGGGACAATAATTATATCCCTGGTTTCGATTGGGTTGGCTTTTCTCCGGACAGCCTGAACTTTGCATGTGGGTCAAACACGAGTATTTTTGAAGACTCTATTTGGGTTTGGGATATCGCCAAAGAAACTTGCATCTTCCAAGCCAACAGCTTTGACAAATACTTCAATCATCGCCCTGTTTGGTCCATACAGTCGAACACCTGCCGTTTATTTGCTTTAAACTACAGACACGGGACAGTGGACATTTGGAACATGGCGGGTGAAACACAGGTGGCAAGTTTTCAGGGCACCGTCGCTGTCTATGCCAGACCTGTTTTCTCATCTGACGGCAAGTGGCTGATGAGACGGTATGAGAATAGTGTAAAGCTTTGGAATGTAGAGACAGGTATCTTTGACTATGAAGTTAAAGGACTTGACGAGTATTCGCGCCTCACACTGTCTCCTGATGCCAAATGGTTCGCAACATTCGACCACCACGAGACAAAAGTGTGGGATTTCCTCACGGGAAATGTTATTCACACGTGTTCCCATGGATATGAGCAGCAAGAGACCGCGCATAACTCTAAAACAAGGCCACAGACGTCGAAGTCACAGTGTGCTCAGTCGCGTTTTCCGCCTGCAAGAATTTGATGGCAATCGCGGTAAAAGGTCACCATACGAACTTGTCCCACTCATGTGTGGAGATTTGGGATACAAATAACTGGTCGTGTGTTCGAACAATAGACCTGGATAAAACATACGAGATGATGTTTCTGACGAATGGCTGCTTGTCAACGGAGCGAGGCAATTTGAACTTGGCGGGTAGTAGCGCTTCTCAACAGGCCAGCTTCGAGGGATATGGTGTGAGTTCGTGTGGCGAGTGGATCATTAAAGGTGAGGAGAGGCTGCTGTGGATTCCTTTGGAGTATCGAAAAGAATCCACGGCCAGTTGGAATGGACCGGGAAAAGTGGTTGGTATATCACGGGCTCAAAGGCAACCTTGCATTCTGAAAAAAAGACCTCATCTTGTGATTAAAGTTGAATGAAGTTAGTCAGGGCGATGAAATAAGTCTCAATGAGATGGTTCAGCTCTCGTCTCATGATTATCTTAGTGCTTTTCGAAACACCACTCAGTAGTTTGTGACTCGCCCATGAATCATTTGAGCCTTTTGTGAACCGATCTGCGTTGAACCTAGAGAAGAAAGCAGGCCTAGACAAACATTTAAATGCAAACGCAATTTAAATGCATGTTACCGTCACATATTACGCGCTGACGCGCACTATTTTGAGCCCATTCAAAACTAATAGCGGTCTGCAAGCAGCGCCTACCCTATACTAGCTGAGCCCTTCGCTGGCGGTCTATTCCCTCACCATCCCAGAACTAAACCAGAAGGATCTAGCCCCATATCCATTTTTTCCTTTGTCATGACTAGATTTCGATATTTACACAGGCAACGTGAAGAGGCTCCCAGCCTTCATTGGATCTACGACTTGGTCCACCTTTTGTGACAGGGGCGGGCCTACGTCTCACCGACACACCGTCGTGGGCTAAAAATAGGCGGGATTGAGAAACCAGGCCCAAGTCTTCGCACACTGGAATTATCCCCGATTGGTGCCACATGACGCTGACCCCTCCATTCCTAATCACACGCGGCGGTTGGGGAAAGGCCGTGTCGCGACAGGCTTCGGTGGCGCTTGAAAAGCTTGACCCGCTCAATGGTTGAGGCGTATCCGAAGACCCGGCCAATGCGGGGGAATGCGGGGAACGACCAAATCAGTCTCGGCGCATATGCTGGTGCGAGGCTCATGACACAGAGCGCTCCAGCACCGTGCCAAGATTGCTGTTCCCGGGCTGTTGTATCGAGGATGTGACTGTGTTATTCCCCCCTTAATCCCCCCTTATATTCGATTTCAATTGGGACTTTTCTCGCCTGGATCGTCACGTTCCGCCTGACCGCTCCGCAAGTGGGACGTATGGGGAAGTGGAAACCTTACCGATTGGATTTTATGTAAATATGGGGTAATCCGTCGCCAACTTTCAGGGGAATGACGAATTTACCACATCCCAGCCCCAATAGGCAGAGCCTTGTGACTCCTCGTGCCCCTGAAGAAAAAAAAAAAAAATCTTTCTAAAGTTCTGGAACTAAGAACCCCCTTTCCTCAAGAGGCGGTACCTGATGTTAGCGCTGTGGAGCTACTCCTGGTGTCTCATCGCGCCGTCCTCGTGACGCGCGCCACAGGGAGCACACCGACTACGGGATCCGAATGCACAGCTATGAAGGATACGCGTTACAAGATGACGGGTAATATTTTCTTTTTTAGAATGGATCCCGGGTGAAAGGTCATGTACTGATGAAAATTTTTCTGCTGCATCTCGTTGGTTTGCAAGTGTGGCACTAGTCAAGGTGAAGGAAGCCTCTTGCACAGTGGAATGTGGATACAGGCCTGTGGAGACGCACACCGAGGCCCGAGCCTGAGCTGCGGCCGCACAGCCATGTACCTAATGGAAACGATGGAAGCCAATTCCCGTATGACTTTGTATTTATTTTGTGAAGATGCCACAATGCGCGTGCATCACGTTACTGGTTTTGGTGTGGGCCAACCGCTTGGCATGACCAAACTAATACGTAAAATTTACACAGTGAATTGCGGCATCGCACACTGTCTCAATTATCTAAGCAGGCGCTGTCGTCACTTGACCTGCACAGGCTGGCTGCAACGTCTCATATCTCAACAAATTCACCCGGTTTCCCGGAGGATTTGGATTACCTATCTCTCTTCATTCACCTTCTACCAAAGAAATCAGGCCCGAGATGACGCTGCACCTTGCCGAACTTGCTCCCGAAGTGCAGCACTCAATCTATGAGTTGCTAGAGCCCGCTGACCTCTGCTCGCTGAGCTTGGCCAGCAAGATGTCACATTCTTACGCCGAACATGCTCTGTACTCGGAAATTCACCTCAGCGCACCCAGGAACCGCAATCTGCGTATAAAGTTGCTTTTGCGCACGCTGTTTGAGCGGCCAGAGTTGACGCAGCGTGTGCAACGACTATTCCTCCGCGAGTGGGGATACGACATGCCAATGCAATGCACCTTTTCGATTCAGCAAAAGGATGAAGCATACGCTGCACTTGAGCTTGATCAGGAAAAGATGGCTGAGCTCACCTCGTGGACCTCCAACTTGAAACCCGCACCGTGGATTGATAGTCTCAAGCAGCTCAGCTCAACGGATGCCGAGATTGCATTCCTGCTCTCTATTCTACCCAATCTCAAGTCCTTGAGTCTGAAACTCAACTTCTCATCTGGCACCAAAGTGTTGGGCCAAATGCTCCGAGCTGCCGTTTGCCAGCCCGAAGGATCCAACTCTGGCTTGCACCAATTCCGTAATCTTCAACACATCTCCATGAGCAGCGGACTTTCGGGATACCGGAAGCAAAAGATTGACAGCAACAAGGACATATTGCCCTTTTTTTACATGCCATCCATCACCCGGATTTCCATGCCAATCCCTAACCGAGAGACCTTCACCTGGCCAACCGATGCACCACCTTCGTCCACCCTCTCAAGACTGCAGCTGGATCGAATCCGGGAGGACCACCTCGAATCTGTTCTCTCGCCTCTTACAAGGCTGAGAGAACTCGTCTGGAATTGCACTTGTGTGGATGGATACGATCAACTGCTGTCAAAGCGCCAGATTGATCTCGACAAGTTGGGTGGTGCACTCTTGCATGTGCGCGACACGCTTCAAGATCTTCAAGTTGTCATCAATGTGCCAAATCTCTCCAGGGCATACCATGTCCCACGACCAACACTACATGGATCGGTGGAGGGTTTCAGCAGCATGACGAGCCTGAAGCGGGTATCGATTCCATGGGTTTTCGCCATTGGGCTATCTCCAAGGTCCAACAAGTCCGTGATCGATTTGCTGCCCATAAATGTGGAGCAAATCAGATTCACAGACGATCTGATGAACCAATTCACCTCAAGGTGGAGCTCAGACTCGGTCTTCCAGGTGATTAAGTCCTGGGTGGAGAAGGAAATGGCCTATTTTCCTTCATTGCGAACTATTGAGGTGGCGTTCCACGGTGGTTCGGTTTCTCTTAGCGAAAACTGGTGCAACCGCCTCAGACCCCTCAAGGCTCAAGCTCCCATCACTTTGAATGTTTCAAGTACTGGGAACGGAGGCCACCATCATGAAACTATCAAGTTGGCGCCGATGGCGAACTGACTACGAAAACGGGTGAGGTATGAGGATTAATGTGATGACAACATGTACATTGGGAATGTGTTCAGAATGAACTGTATTGTACAGGA
Source organism: Calonectria pteridis (assembly GCA_022837005.1). Lineage (NCBI taxonomy): Eukaryota > Fungi > Ascomycota > Sordariomycetes > Hypocreales > Nectriaceae > Calonectria > Calonectria pteridis. The sequence continues at coordinate 19,812 of JAKZGU010000250.1, read as the reverse complement.
GTGTGTTAGTATTTGAACACTAAGCTAAAGCGAAAAAAGTTTGAGGCCACCCAGGATAGGTGGACCGGATATCTGATGGACTAAGCGTTTCGATTTAGACTACTTTCTAGTCTTCTTAATGACAGGAGGAATATATATGCAATTAAATATTGGGATGGAGCGACAATCCATCTGGGAATTTGAGTACGCGCTAGCACTGACCATATCGCCGACGTCTAATTGATGCAAATTGGGTCATCTTGGCTGTGATGCACTTGACTTCTCATTCAAGGCAAATTCTGTCCACCTGCCAAGCATCGAATAGAATTTTTCGCTCAACTCGGACAGTGGAGAGCCGCATCCACAAAAACAACTGGAACATAGGAATTGAGTTTGTCCACGACACTGTGAAAGGTCATGCCCTGCGTACTCCACATTCCGTCAGCTGGCCTCAAAATTACGACTAGCGGCAACAACACCCCCCTGCTTCCGCTGAAGAACTCAATGTGTAGAAACAGAACCATTGCGATATGGGCCATCGACAGCAATCATCCCATTATGGAAGGGTTCAATGTCGAGCACACGCGAAAGCAATTGGTCACGGGGCGTCGTTGATTGGCCTCGTTTCCACATTCCGGTGGTCTGATTACCCCGCTCCATCGCTTGATTTTGCCGGGCCGGACGGGAAAGCTGGCCTACCGAAGCCATAGCCCCTCCACTTTGCGATCCAACAAACGAAGCTGACAGGATATGGCACGGTGAGCAGGATCGCTAGTATGTGCGATTGATAAGAGACCTTCCTTAAAATCGATGATTGTGCAGTTTCCCTCTGAAATTTCCGTCTCTTATCCTGTCCAAGAGATATTAATCTTCTTGCATTTTTTTGAATAGCCATCAGTTTATCCGCCCTCTTGAAAAACTCCACGTCATCCAGACAAGTCAACTGATACGAATCTTATGGAAGAGAAGAGCGACTAGGTTGTCGTGGTTGGTGCAGGTATCATTGCCCTTGCGTCGGCTCTCCTACTTGCAAAGGATGGATGGAAAATAGTCGTCGTGGCCCGGGATTTGCCCGGTGATGGCGGCATCGATTGGGCGAGCCCTTATGCAGGTGCAAACATTGTTGCTTCTGACGAAATGGGCAATAAAGAGATGGCCAGAGACTCATTTACTTGGTATCAAAGGTTTGCCATGGCCGGTCCTGCGAGCCGTGTGCAGGTCAGGTGCTAAGGAGCTGGCGTCAGACGAGGCTGTGCAGGGATATCGAGACCAGACCATGTTCATCGAAAGCGACTACGATGAGGTTCACATGATCCAGGGAAGCGAGTACACATATGCAATTCTCCGACGTCTTACTGGAGGTATCATCATCGGCGGTGTGAGCCAGGAAGGCCAAAACTCGGGCCAGATTGGTACGTCCCAACGCAAAGACATCTTGGACCGCGTCAACAAAATGACAACGACAGATTTGCTCATATTGACCTCGAGAAGGCTCTCAAGAGAGATATAGTCGATATTCAACTTGGCAAAACGACAGGAATCAGAGTTGAGTGAGAGGGAAAAGCAGTTCATGCCTACGGTTTCAGGGGCGCCAGTTACATCTACTCATTTGGTGCAGCCACTAGGGTGCGGAAGTTGGTTTCTGACATCCTCTTGCCTTAGCTTAGTCTCTAGAGTATCAGAGGTAGTCTTGGTACTCATTTTAACCTATTAATAATTGGTTATCCTCTGACTCACTAAATTAAATGAAAATGCATTCCTACGGAAGGATGAATACCCATTCTACCATCTCTTGCTAGTTCGTTTTATTTATAGTGATTCCGCCTTGGGTCTTGTACCATCGTCTCTCTACTACCATTCATAACATAACACGAAAGTTGGGGATAAACTCTCATTGCAACAAGGGAAGTACAATCATAGATCATTAATCACATCGAAAGAATAGTGCAGCAGAATATTAATATATTTGACTGGTGCGAATTAAACGACTGACTTTTGGCTAGATCACGTACAACTCCATGCTAACTAAACTTTTAAGATCATTGCGAAAAGATGTATGATTGAAAGTAATGTCATTACCGGTGATAGTCATGTAGGCATGCTCAGCGTCCCACGACCTTGAGCTCCAAGTACCTCAGAGGGGGGAAGACGACTAAGGCAAATCCGCAGCCCAACCACATGCCAAGATCAGCCAAAGACGCAGCCTCGGAAACTGGGCCGACATACCATACCTGAGACATGCCGACGATGGCACCAGCCCAGCCAACGAGGAAACTAGCCAAGGCGGCCCAACCAATGGGGAGATATGACTTGTCCTCCCACGCAGCCCAGTCAAAACCTTTACTTCCGCGGAAGAAGACATGCTCCAGTCCGACAATGCAAATCATGAGCATGACCCAGTAACCCATGAGGGCAACAAAGTTCTGGAAGATGACGAGCAGGTTCTCGCGGCCAGCTAGGGCGAGGACCAAGGCAATAAGACTCAAGACGCAAGACCACACCCAGCGCGGCACCATCTTGCCATAGCGACCGAGGACCTGGCACCCCAGAGCACCTGAGTAGATGGATGGCGTACTGTTGGAGATGACTCCAAGGGCGATAATGACGGAGCAGAAGCGACCAAAACCGCGAAGGGGCTCGAAGCCAGCGACAATGAGGGCACCGGTGCTGATGGCGTTGGCGTCGGCCCAGTCCTGGTGGTTGACGAGACCGGTGGCGAGTCCGATGGCAATGAGGTAGACCAAGGTGAAGGCACCAGTGAGGCCAATGGTGGTGAGCAAGAAGATCTTGAGACGAGAAGTGCGCTCAGGATAATAGACGTAAAAGTCTGAGGCGGCAGCTGCCCACGAGTTGGGAACGTAGAAGCACAGGGTGAAGAATGACAGGCGATTGGCTGCGAGACTAGAGCCTGACACAGTAGGCTGGGCGGAGGCATCAAAGTAAGGACCCGCAGTGCCGATGAGAATAGCGAGCACAAGGACTTGAGGAATCCAAGCATAGCTGAGGAGCATGTTAGCTAGGAATTCTTACTGAGGGCATTTGGCATACCTTTCGTAGTGGTGGAAAATGGCCATGCCAAAGACGGCAATGATCCATGTCACGATGGCGACGATGATGACACCAACGAGGATGGTCATACTACCACCGCTCACGGCAGACAGAACCTGACCACCGATGATGCAGTCAATCGTAGTGTAGCCAACCATGAGGACAACATTGAGAAGAGTAGGGAGCTTGGCCGGCCAGTATCCCATAAAGTAACGGAGGACAACCTATGGCATTCGCGTCAACAATAGGTGCCTCAATATGCAGCAACCCGACTCACCATGGTGCGGTTCCCGCTCTGCGGACCCCAAGTAGCCATGTAGGCTGTCGAACAAGCACCCAGAATGGTTCCAAACACTGCAAGCAGCGCGCTGTCGAGGAATCCCAGCCCAAAGACCATAGGCCCAAACAGACCTGTGGCGAGGTTGTTGAGCGACAGGTTGGCGCTGAACCAGAGCACCGCGACCTGGAGGTCCGCAGAATATGAGGCGGGCTGGCGCTCATCCGGCGGCACTCGCTCAATGCCTCTGGCCTCGAGGCCCGCGAGACCCTCGATGCGACTGTTGAACTTGCCAAAGGCCGAGGCGGCGGCGGGCGACTCGGTCGAGCTCCTGTTCTCGTCGACGGAGCTCATCTGGACGCCCTTCTCGGGCCCCATCTCGAGGTCACACGTCAGCGTCGCCATGTCGCCAGGATACGCATGCAACAATTCTCCTCTGTCTCTGTGGCTGCAGAAGAAAAGAAGAAGAAGAAGAAAAAAGCAGTTGGGCAGCCCGCACGTGTTGATCGACGATTTGTCCGATTACCTACGGTGCGATCTGCAGAATCGCGCAAACAGGAGCCGACCGACAGAAGCAGGAGAGAAGGTTCGATGGAAAAGCACGGCGCTAGGGTTGGAAAAGCAATGTTCTTTAATCCAGCCGACAGCGACAGCGACAGCACCAGCCCAAAGGACTTTTCTGTCTCAGGTTGGTCCACCAGTAAAGGGCATCGCTGGCATGCCACGCACGCGATTCCTCGCCTCCCAGCCTCGATCAATGCGACTTTCAGGCCCAGCGCTACACCCCCCACTGACACGGTAATGTGTGGGCAAAAATGACTAAACGACCAACAAGCAGGCCAGTTGCGCAATCAAATCTCATAGATCCTTTATCCGGCGGTCGCTTTGGGGTTGTTGGTTGATGAACCCTTGTCCCTCGCGTTGCATTAGCCGCATGTTGCCCGCCAAACTACTGCACCACGGCAAGCCTGGACTCTGGTCCCCGGGCACACCATGTCTGTTTCAAGTTTAGGCGAGTCGTCGTTCAGAAGCCAAGGGTATGAAGGTTGCAGGAGCTGAAAAAAAATTGACGCGGCAGGTTGCATTCTTGGATGTGTGGCGGATGAGCCTCACTCAAGTCGCTGCTGGTTTGCCATTTCGCTAAAGCGTGATAATTGTATTCATACTAGTCCATGTACTATATCGTCCGTACGTCTTTAACGACTCAGATACCCGGTTCATTCCAAATTACATGCCCTCCTCGTGCGTCAGGGTTATTTCCACATTTCCTTTTTACTTTGTGCTGGTTATGTCCACCTTTGTCACCACCGTGATGCGGTCGCCTGTATTGTAGCGTTGCAGGGGACCGCAACTAATCGCTGCCTCGGTGTGATAGGGCTGTTTTACTAAATCGGGGCTCGTTCGGTCCACTAACTCGACTTGGCTATCGTGAGCTGGTATCGCGGTGGTTTGCATCGTTTCTTCATCGTCGAACTTGGTCCAGAGGGACAGCGGGTTGCGAGGTGGGTGCGTTTTGCGTCGGGAGGAACTATTCGGGTACGACGGGGTTTGGTATGAAGGGCTCGACGAGTCGCCTTTGGAGCCGAGCGCGAGTCGGATAACGGGCCAGCAAAGCGGCAGGTTGCCGACAAACATTGCTACGCCAACCTCGGCGACGTACCAGTACAGAAATACATAGGAATTGGGATACGTAAAGTTGTAGTATCGGTTCAAGACGGCGGCGAGGATCTGTCAACATGTCAGCGGGTGTTGTTGATGCGACTTCAAATTGTTATTTTTACATTAAAGACGCCCAGGCCAAATACGCAGCAGAGGCCGATTTTCCTACATCGTGTCAGCCATCTTTGTCAAGCGTCAGCTGAATGCGAATTACCTCTTTCTCGGCAAGCGGATCTTGACAATAATTGGGATCGGAATGACGAGCAACATCAGATCCGACGAAGTGTTGCAGGCTGTCGCAAATATCATGTGGTGGTAGTAGGTTGCGCATTGCACTACGTCCTGGTTAGCAAGCCATAATATCCCGCGACTATCAACAACGTACTAATCTTGACGGGTACCCTCCAATATTCATAAGTTGGATTGCACCAGTAAAATACAAACATAAAGGTGACGAGCAAGTATGTCACAATGCAGTATCCGGCCACAAAGGTCAGGCCCCAACGTTGTCGTGTCGATGTGCCGTCCGTCAATCGAGCGTAGAGTATCAGCAGACACGCTTTAATCGTCCATGTCGCCGTGATGGTGAAAATCTCGAGAACAAACGTCATGATGCTGCCGAACACTGCTTGTTTCACGCCTTCTGGTGTGAGGGCGGCTGCCACCTCGGGCGGCATATAGTTGCTTCCATTCTTGGCGACTTCGTTGATGCAGATGACGACTCCGGTATAATTTACCTGTGCAGGGAAAGTCCAAATCAGTATTGCCAGTCCACAGCTGTAAAGAACGTGTAACGCACGAGAGCAAAGCACATAAGATAATCCTCGACCCGGAGAAGCCTCCAGTTGCCAATCTTCATGCGCCGAGCCACGCTGTTGGGTTGCAAACGTCAGCCATCGTGTACCCGCATGAGCGTTGTGGAGGGGCATCGTCACTCACAGGCGACAGGCGACGATTAACACGCCCAGGGTCCAGAGTATCCACGACTCGATGAGCAGCGAGCTCTCGCTGAAGTCGTCCATGTTTGCACCGAAGCTGGGACTGTCATGTCATGATTTGTTGTTTTGCGAAGGTGGGAAAAGAAAACATGACGCGATGAGAGATTGAGTTCCCCTGCTTGATGGATTTCTCAGCGGAGCCGATCGAGCCCCCGTATGGATGGCGAGGCAATAAGAACATGGCCAGCCAAACGGGTTCTCCTATCACCCTGGTCTGGTTCTACAGACCTCGACTATTGAAGGAATTCTCAGCTAGGTCCCCCTGGCCTCCAAAAGCGGGAAAAAAGAGGGTCCGAGCCGGTCACTATTTTTTTCAGCTCTCGAGAAACCAGGAGATGCGAGCCGTTATTGTTTCTCGCTGCGGGATATTAAGGGCCTTGTTGCTTTGTTTCCTTGGTTCCGCATGCGGCTGACGTCCCGCCCCGGTAATAGGATAGGCAGCCGGGAAAAGGAGCGAAGCGAACTAGAGAAGAGACATCAGGACTAACAGGTCTGGATCGGCCGGGACAGTGGGCTCGCGGGCCGCCCCCTGCTCCTCGTCTCCCCGCGTTTGGGTCCTTGGGCGGAATCGCGCTCAGACTCTGCGCTGTCAAGGTTGCTGTTAGTTGACTGCATTAAGGTTGATCGTGTCTCAATCTAGGTATCAGGCCTACGTGAAACTAAAGCCATAAACGCTCTTTTTGCTATCATTATTCTGAACGCGCAGTCAGTTGGTCTTCTCTCCATCCATGAATCATGGGATGTCCCCTATATCTCCGCTTTTCGACCCCATCCCAGCTCCACCACATCAAGCGATGCAAGGATACCAACCGACTACCGATGCAGTTGGAATCGCCACTTACTCAGGAGAGTAATCGCGAGCAGCGTTCGTATAAAGTTGGGGTTTTAAGTATGGCAAAAATAAGCAAAAGACCCGAAAAAGAAAACACTCCCGTGCTAGAAGGCGACCACGAGACTGCCTTGAGCCAGCCTCCCGCATCCTTATCTCCGTAATGTACGCGGTTCGAGATGTGAAAACATGCAAAAGTGTTGTCTTCTCGTTGAAGAAAGTAACCCCCACACGACCATAACTGTTGACTGTCTCTCCTCCTGTGTTGGACCGCGTGTCAAATCCTTGCTTGCGTCGCTTTCCTGCATTGTGGCTTGTTGGACCTTGACTAACTAGTTGGGCTTCGATCCGACCTACCCGGGAGCCCTTGGACACCCAGCGACCGGGATTGGCAGCACAAAGGACCCCTTATTTATGGATGTTCAGTTGAGAGGACAATTATACCCCATCCCCAGCCCACTGCCGGCATGGCAGCCAATCAATGCACGCCACTGCCGCCACCTCGGCCACATGCTAGCTCTAACGAGAGAGGCTTGCGGCGGCAGTCAGCCCCAGAAGCAATTATCCGCATCCATTGGGCCGCGGCAAGGCCAATCCGGCCTCGAGTGACTGGCACTAAGCGAGATGGCGCCGCCAGTGGCTCGCTTGCGCAACTTGTCGGAGTGGCTCGAGCCAGCCGCGTACAGTATCTCGGCGGGTCAGGCTCCGACCTCCGCAACCCATGCCTGAGCCCTTATCCAACACTCTGCCGTCGTCTTCAAGCGTGTATGGCTTGGCTATCCACAAGATAAGGTGAATAATTCACCGTGTTTGTATAAGTGCCCGCGAAGCGCAAACCTAGGAAGTTGATAGTTAATATATGCCATCAGATTAAAAAAATTCCGCACTCATCATGCCAAAAGTTCCGCCGACCGTCAGTGTAGACGACTTTGTTCGCCACACATATGACTTCCTCGTTATCGGTGGTGGTACGGCTGGGCTGGCCGTTGCCTCTCGTCTAGCAGAGGCCGACACCTCGCTCACCATCGGTGTCATCGAGGCAGGCGGCGTCGCGCACGACGATGAGGATATCGAAACGCCGGGCTACTATGGGCGTTCATTGGGTGGCCGCCACGACTGGCGCTTTGAGACGGTGCCGCAGCCAGGACTTGGGGGCCGCAGCCTGGCATGGCCCCGGGGCAGGGTGCTCGGGGGCACCAGTGCCCTGAATTTCATGGCCTGGAATCGCGCTAGCAGGGACGATTACGATGCATGGGAGGCCCTGGGTAACGCCGGGTGGGGCTGGGACCAGCTCTTGTGAGTGCACCGCGCCGTGTCTCTCGGATCCAGGAATCATGAGTTTAACCACTTTTGTCAACGAAATAGGCCGTTTTTCAAAAAGTCTGAGACATTTCATCCTCCAAGCGATGGTGTGCAGAGCCAGTTCAATGTGTCTCACGACGCCGACTCGTTTGGCCATTCCGGCCCGATCCACATCTCGTATCCCACAGATTACTCGCCATCCCACGAGCTCTGGCACAGCACGCTGAATGCACTCGGCGTCGAGACGAACCCTTCCCATGTCGGTGGCTCAAACGTCGGTGTCTGGACCTGTGTCAACGCTGTCGACCCCCGATCAGCCACCAGATCCTTCGCTACGGGATATTGCTCATCTGCACCAGCCAACTTACACATCCTGACTTCAGCGACTGTGCACGGAATCGTCATCGAGCATGTTTCTGATGAGCTTGTGGCCACCGGCGTCCGATTTACGCACAACGACACGGAGCACACAGTTTCCGCCTCTCGCGAGGTTATCCTGTCCGCCGGTAGCGTCAAATCGCCGCAGATCCTGGAGCTATCGGGGATCGGCAACCCTAATGTGCTCGCCCAGGCCAACATCGCTGTCAAGGTGGACAACCCCAATGTGGGAGAAAACCTCCAGGACCATTTGAGTAGGCGCTTACAATATTATGATCAACCCCCACCTTCCAACCACTTTGCTGACACATTGATTGGCAGTGCTAGCCATGATATTTGAAGTTGACCCCCTTCTCGCTAATCGCGATGATTTGCAGAAGGACGAGGCCCTGGCAGCTGCTGCCCGGGAGCAGTACACTCGGGAGAAGGCCGGTCCCTTGACTGTGCTGCCGTGCTCCCTCTGCTATGTGCCCCTCCAACATTTTGTGCCTAGCGAATCTCTGGCGAACTTGTACGCCAAGGCAGAAAATGTTAGCGCCTTTGATGTAGACAAGAGGGCCATCTTGCGGCAGCGCCTGAATGGTGACGCAAGGTTGGGCCAGATTGAATACATCTTTGATCTTGGAAATTGGAGCCCTTACTTCCAAAGCGACGACGGCAAAAAGTACGGCACAATGTTGCAAATCCTGCAGTATCCCTACTCGGTCGGCTCCATCCACCTCCATCCCAAGGGCGATAAGAGTGCTACAGGAGAGGACAAGCCCGATATCAATCCAAGGTATTATGACGGTGCACACGGAGCTCTCGATGTTGAAGTGATGAAGGAGTGCGCGCGCTTCGTAGACAAGATTGTCCTCACGGAGCCTCTCTCCAACATTGTCCGCGCTCCGGCCTCCCCATTAGCGGCAACACTCAGCGACGAAGGTGCTCTCAAGGAGTGGATCGTACAAAACACAATCACCGACTGGCACCCGGTGGGTACTTGCGCCATGGGCGGACGAGCAGGTATTCGTGGGGGCGTGGTTGATGAGCGGCTACGCGTATATGGTGTCAAGGGGCTTAGGGTCATCGACGCGAGCATCATACCGCTGCAGATTAGCGCGCACTTGCAGGCTACTGTGTATGCCATTGCGGAAAAGGGCGCGCACATGATTCTAGAGGATTTTAGAGCCGCAATGTAGATGATTTTGAGAATAAATGAGTCGACGTATAGAAAATGGGCATTTTACAGTTTTGGATACGACATGCTCAAATTGATGTGATAGTGGCAGGTGTCATCGTATTTTGAACAAGCGCTCCACGATACAGCAATATTAGAAGCATATTGAACCCTAGCGCCCACCAGTATGTAATTAAATAAACCTTCACAAGATAATAAATATACTGCAGACTTCACTACTATGAAAAAAGATGATCATTTTAGAATTTGCGTTCCTACTTCACTTAAAATGACGAAATTTAGTAGAAAATAGGGTAGGAAGACCAGGATACTGAATGCTGCAAAAGTCTACAGAACAAACTTCACCCTCGATGTTTCAAAAGAGTCTGGCATAAATGAATTGAATACAACCCTTATGGCCATCCGTATAAATTTGGGTTTAAAGCCCTGGACATACGCATAACTTGGCGAGTGTGGAGGTTGACATGTATCACCGTACCCTCTTCACTTACTAGTGGCAAAGAGATCCGAGGGGATGACTATCTTGAAAGAGCTGGCTTTGATATTTCCGATTGGGGCGAACCGCCGGCTGACTACGACAAATGCGGCTTCCCTGTTGTTGAAACCGGCCAAGTATTTGTGATCCGAGCCGATGATCCAAACGACCTGCCAGGTTTCGACCTCTTATATTTCCAGTGGAAGTTTATGAGACTTGCGGCTATCGCGTGTGGAGGACAGGTATCTGGGGGACGAAATGGCCAGGTTAATATGTAGTGGTGGGAACAGGACTTCTGCTCTTGTTTGTTTTGTAAATCTGACAATAACGACTGTGCGCGCTACCAAATGTTAGCATTTTCCTGCAATATGTCGCATCAGTGGAAAAATAGCCGCGCTGTAGAATAATGCCGGAACTTTACCACATGCTCTGCATAGATACCTGGTTTACCTACACGAGCAACAGGATAGAGATAGATTATACATCCAATCAATGTACAAACATTGACCACCACTTTCCCCCTGAAAATAAAAAGAAAAAGAAAAGAAGTGACTACCCAGAGAAGGGTTTACTACCAACTGCGGCCAAAATCTAAGCCAAAGTCCACCGTAAACCTAGTAGGGTACGGCTTTCATCTATGTCATAAGGACAAGGCTATCGCGAGAGACGAATGCAAGGTCTGGCCAACAAAAGGGACTCCCTTTTAGCTAGAGAAATACACAGCGAGTCCACTTTATGGAAAGACACGACCCAGTCTTTGTATACCAATTGAATTCCCTATTGCCTTGCCTAGCTATCTAGTCTCCTATCTCTGCAGCGCGACACTAAACCTATTATAATATACACATCTATGGGAAATTTACAATTGCATTTCCCATTAAGATTCTTCTAGCAGTCCTAGCAACCCGAGCATATTCCAACTCGGGCCCGTGAATTCCGCATAGTTGCATTTTTACCGCAACGCTGATCTCTCCGGAAGGATGACCTAGAATAATATGCTGTTCTGTGTTGTCTAAAAACCCCGTTTGTTGTGTCAAGCTTTCTCCTATATTCCCCGACAACATACTTGAAGACTGGCTGATGTCGGGAGCCTGGTTGAGTTTCCAGGCAATTGTACCTGGGATACAGAGCGCGGATGCCAAACAGACAGCGCCTGTGAGTTGTAAACTTGGGTGAGGCTTTCCCATGCTGTACGAGGTCACATAAATGTGAGCACTGTGCTTTTGTGATTCGTTTCCTTGTGGTTCCGGCGATAATAGGGCAATCTTTGGTGTTCCGCGAGTCTTGGCAGCCTCTTGAATAGAGCCTGCTAGACCAAATTCCACAGCGCCTTGTCTTCGTATCTTCTCAATGATTTCCAGACCTTCCTCGGATCCAGGCAGGAGATTCCGAATCTCTGCCGCTAAGCCAGTCACGTCAACAAAAACAAAGGGATTGGCGGCATCAACCAAGGATGCTCGAATTAAATGTTCCCCATGTTTCAGCCCAAGGTCAACACGTAATAGAGTTTCGGGCTGCGCAGTCGGAAGCAGCTTTCCTGTCATACCTCCAGCTGGGTCGAGAAAGGCTACATCAATCCTGCTGCCGGTTCCGCTGAAGCCCGCAATGCGGAATTTGCCGTTGGGCTGGAAGCGACCCTCCTCATCGACTTCAACAGTCTCAGTAATCAGTCGCCCGAGGTTTTCATTGTAAATTCGAACTTGGACCTGCAGGCACCCTGTTTAGCTGGAATGAGTCAATATTATGTGGCGATCTGCGTACCTTGGTCGCGCCGGGTCTTATATCAACGAAACCTTCGTCGATGGCAAATGGGCCAACACCTGAGGCCATATTTCCGCAGTTTCCGCTGAAATCCAGTGAGCCTTTCCCCACGGGCACCTGAATGAATGTGTAGTCCACATCAACACCAGGTTTTGTGGACTTGGAAACAACAACAACTTTGGATGTTGTTGATGAGCCGCCTCCAATTCCATCCAATTGCCTCTTGTCGCCATCCAAAGATCCCATCAGTCCCAGGATGATTGGGGTCCAATCAAAAGGGTCAAGCGGCAGATTCTCCCGCTTAATGAACAGGCCCCGCGAGGTGCCAGCTCGCATTAGCACGACAGGAACAATGCACCGGCGAGGGGTTGATTGTATCGGAATGTGCATGTTTGGTAAAACAATCAGGAAAATTCAACGAATATGGTAGAATTATATTGATACCTCCCGTTGGTAAAAGCGAGCTGAAAATAATTATTTGGATAAGATCCATTTTATTTTATAATTTTGGAACAGATCATCCATGATTCCTGTTTGCACGGCTTCAATGATCGCATGATCTCATTATCGCGGACAATTCAATCACAACCCTAAAGTGGGATATAGTCGCATGACGTATTATCAGGGAAATAACTCAAAATACGGGTAGTCTTAGTTCTCAATAAAATGTTCCGACGGCATCTCCTTCCCTTCCGCGGCTGGGACGGAGATGAGACGGAACGGACGGGTAGAAGGACTGATTAGGTCAGCAGCCGCGGATCCACTTTTGCTTGCTTCCACGGCATCGTCGACATTGCTCCGGCTGGGAGAAAACTGTCACATCGGTCAAGAGAATGTCGCAACCAACCGAAGCGAGACGAGGGGAGTCACCAACTGAGACCTCTATGAGACTGAGAAAGAGACGCGTGGCCTTAGCCTGCAACTTTTGCCGTCAGCGCAAGGTGAGGGAATTGACAACCCCACCCTCTCCTAGCACTCCCTGACGATTTTTCATCATCAGATCAAATGCAATGCACAGAAGCCCTGCAACAATTGCCAAACTTATGAAAAAACCTGTATTTTCAGCACTAGACAGCCGGCAAGAGACTCAAACCCTGTGCCTCGTAATCCGTCTCCTGCCACCAATCTTGAACCCTCAGCCAACCAGCCCCAGGGTAGTCCTAATGCCTGTACGCCATCGCATTTTCCCGCCCGTGGCAATGAAAGAACCCTTGAAAGTCAAAGTTTACACCAAAAGGAAACTCACCCGGATATAATATCCTCCAATACAAATTATTATGGTCCTACCAGTGCGCATTTTGATGAATCAACCGCTCCAAGTGTTCCCTCTCGGCTTGCAGATCGTCGTTTGGTCCCGCGCGACTTGACGGAAAAGCTTCTATTGGCGGAAGCAGCACATCAGCGTGAGTATATCTTCTTGCCAAATTCTGGTCAGGCCTGACACCGACACCTTTCTAGGTCAAATGGAGACAATAAACTTTAATGCAGGAAAATTAGACTTTGACGGCGTTGACCCTGACCTTGGTCTTCATCTTCTTTCCCTTCATTGGAATCGCCAACATCATTCCTTCTTGCTAACGTATCGACCGGCCTTTATGCGAGACATGGCCTGCGGAGGCCGTTATTTTTCAAAATTACTTCTCAACGCCATATACTATGGAGCTTCCAAATTCAGTCCCCGCCTTGATGTGAGAAAAGACCCCGACGATGTCCGAACCGCTGGGTGGCGGTACCGACAACGTGTGAAGGAATTGCTTGGCGACGCTCTCGACAAGAGTGAGATCACAACCATTCAAGCATTGCTCGTCATGACAAACTCCCTTTTCGCATTGGGTGACGAAAGAAGTGCAGCTTGGCTTTATGCTGGCCTTGCCTTTCGCATGATTGTGGACCTCGGCCTCCACGTTGATACTTCCATCATCTTGGGCCCAGGAGGACGCCGGCTAACTGAAGAAGACCTTGAGATTCGTCGACGAGTCTTTTGGGGGGCATTCGGTAAGTTTCGAATGGAATCCCCGAGGATGAAACATCATTTTCTAATATTTTTTTCCAGTTGTAGACAAGATTCAGTCGCTGTATCAAGGACGCCCCCCAAGCCTTCAAGATATTGACACAAGAGTTCCCATTAAGTTTCATGATAGATTTGAAGAACTGGAGTCTTGGACACCCTTTGCTTTCAATGATCTGTCGGGTAAATATCGGCCATGTCCAGCTTATAGCGTCTCAACATTCACGCAGCTATGCAAGCTTTGCGTCATAATGAATAAGATTATTAACCGAGTATATGCGGAAAAACATGCCTGGAGGCCATCATCAAATCTCACCCAGGATCGTATCGAGTTACAAGAGGAACTGAAGTCCTGGGGCGAGGCCTTGCCGGTTCACCTCAACTATCATTCAATTACCAAGGAGAATATTCCACCACCCCACGTCATATCCCTCCAGTATGTTGCAAGATTCCCACCCCTTTCGTTTCTTTTACCATGTTCCACAAGACTTGAGACTATGTCTCGTTTTGTGGCAGATACTTGGTTAGATGAAAGTTTGCTAATTGTGTTGATTTAGGGCCATGTATAATGTGCTTTTTATACTTCTCAACAGACCATTTGTTTCTGAAGGAATAGCTGCCGAAGCATTCTCCATTTGCGCGGCAGCGGCAACGCGCATCAACATACTCCTTTCCGCTTATGACGCGGCATTTTCCGTAAAACGCGCTCCTTACCTGATGTCATACGTCACGTACGTCGCCGCCACAATTCATGTCCGCATTGCAGCCCAACAAAGCTCTGGGTCAGACGCACATGTCAATTTGCAACAATGTTTGCATGTTCTCGAAAAAAACCAAGAAACAAATTGGGCAGTACGAAAGGCCAGGAAGGTTATTGTTGACCTCGCTGAACGAATGGGCGTTACGTATTCGCCAAACACGTTAAGGAACAGTGAGGAAGTCAACAGGAGAGAAGGACAGAGCGATTTATACTTTCGGTCAGGAGACAGACCCGGACCAGATTCATATGAGCCTGTCTCTGCAGAAATGGCGAACCTTTCCTATCCAGATTTAGATTTAGATGCCATAATCCATAGTTTCATTCAAGATCACGGAGAGAATAGGCACAACAGAGGTATCGGAAACGGAGGGCAGAATATAGGACATGGTGTGCGAAGGTTCTCTGAAGTAGTGAATGGTTCTGAGAATGATATTAGCTACAACTCTCTAACCATTGGTGGACATGAATATTTGGAGTACCAACAGCACATGGGCAATTTTCCGGAAGAAGCCACTTGCGATATGGCCGAGGCTTCTGGGATGGCTGCAATTTCCAGCGATACGATACTTGACGACGCACTTTACGGATTTAGTCGCGATGGGCTAGATGCCTGGTGGGAACAATGAAAGCGCTTTTTTCAGTTAGATAACCTCACCATTTGACTCACAGAACTAGATACTAAGAGATGAGGAATTATGTGGATTGATGCTTCTTAAGACGACCTAAGGTGCTCCTGTAAAGGCCTAAGTCAAGTAACCTACCTAGTCACCTGTGCCCAAAGGGCGGTCCTCTGTATTCACGTATCACTCCAAAAAAAAAAAAAAAAAAAAAGAAAGGAAAAAAAAACTATTAATTGACACCAAATTATAAAAGAGGGTTAAGAATACTACGAGGTAAGACTTTTACCGGATCCTCCCTCGAGTATTATCTTAAGACCTTGTGATATCTTCTCGTAAGCCGTGAATACGATGCCACCGCTAAGGACCAGTCGGCCAAGTCGCATCGTGCTTCCTTTCCAAAAGCCACGAACCCCAGAATCCATCCAAATATTTGTTATGGCCTCAATATTTCCTGCGCCCCTCACACTCTGTGTTCGGCTTTTGATCACGTCGAATGGCTGGCTAGCATATACCGTAATGATTCCAGCAGCAGATCCAATACCAAAAGTCGCGATACTGTTCTGCGGCAAACCTTGAGAATTCCAAGCTTGCTTTATCGTAGTGTAAGAGCCCATACGAACGGCAGAGGTGGCACATTGCTTCAATGTAGTAGAGACAAGGCCCTTGTACAGATTGGACACTCCCTGCTCTTGGACTAACAAGCGCACCGCATGCAAGGCTGATTGATAGCGTTTTGCCGAACGAGCGTCGTCAATGCTATGTTCAAAAAAGTGTCAGCTGGACTGAAGAAATGTGGATAAGTACTTGTGCTCACAGTGCTGTTTTAATCCGCTCTGTCGGAGTTACTGCGACCACGCTCTCAACGCAGCCTGCAATCATCCCGGCGAATAAAGCCTTTTCGGTCGTCAGATGCCCTCTTTCATCTGCAAGAAAACCTTTTATGGTATCAAAAGACATAAAACGCACAGCAGCCTTGAGGGCGGTTCCCTGGTATAGTGCGTTTGTGAGTTATCCAATCCAATGGCATATTTTACAATCCACAGCTCACAGCAACTAATGTTGAACAACCAACATAGAGTCCAGAAATCCCATTGACTTGAATGATTTTCCACATCATAGAGAATGGGCTGCCGCCTCTAAGCTCACCTTTGAGCTGTACTCGTGTTTTGGCGAACTCGAAGGGATACTAGCAAGGGTTCATTTAGCAACTGACTGGAATTCGCAGATGGGTTTCAAGCATGGAACTGACAGTAATTGCACCCTCAACACCACCAGCTATTGCCCCGGAAATGCATGATATTATGGGTGTAACATTCTAGTCAAACATTAGCTTCATGCAAATCGCCGAACAAACCAATGACTAGACCTGGTTTTGTTCAGATCGACTTGGCGAGTTTGAAACTGCAACGCTTTTGTAATTCATTATGGATTCCAATTAAAGCAAAGAAGATTGTGACCGATCAAAATGATATATGTAGTTCCGAAGCCTTATTCGAATGTTGAGTTTGATGTAAGTGAATGGTTACAGCAACATCCTGTTCGAGCGACAGTATTTGATAAGCTTTAGTCAATAAATAATACCGCAAAGGAGCAAAACTGGGCTATAATCTAATCTTTTGCTTTCATTGATAAATTCTGACCTCCACGGAACAGGTTGATACCCTGCTTTAGTGAGTGACATTTTCCACGGATGCGACCCGTAGATACACCATTTCCGCGGATGCCTGTGCTCACGTCACAATGCCGCGGATCCACATATTGGTACCGCGGAATGTTGACTAGTGCCTCACCTCGCGTATTCTCAGGAACTAAAGCAGACGTGACCCGGTTTAGTGATGTTAGTCTGGGGCCCCGCATCTTGGCAAACTCGAAAATACGGAGGCGGGGAACGATTGAGGGTTGCTGTTTAAATGAGCACATATGTTGCAGTGGTGTTGAATTCATACCACGTATAAAAGCCCATCTGTTCGTGCACTGAGACGATTTTATCGAGGCCCCGACAATCCCAGCGATCTCTTAATCCAGCTTCGGTCTCAACATAACCGTCTCTTTAACTATAAAACAAGTGACGCAACCTATTATTTACCATGATCCACAATGTCCAGGATGAAAAGAACAATGTGGAAACACTTGAAACCCAAGAGGGGTCTGCAATCGTCAACTCCAGGGATATCAAGGCTCGATACCCGCTACTTCGCGATCTCAACGATGAGGAAATGAAAGCTCTCAATAAAAAGGTTCTCCGAAAGATTGATTGGAGAATGATGCCCTGTCTCACTCTCATGTTTTTGATGAAGTCAGTAACTCCACGAAATCATTTCTTACTGCCTACAGGCAGGACTGTAACTAACTCGTTTGCAGCTATCTTGACCGGATCAATGTCTCCAACGCGAGACTGGCTGGTCTCCAAGATGATCTTCACATGTCAGATACCATCTGGAATACTGGAATATCTACATTCTACGTAGGCTATCTCATTGGCCAGCTTCCAGGAAACATGATTATGGCCAAGTCGAACCCCAGATGGTTCCTACCAACTGCCATGGCTATGTGGAGCATTGGGACCATCTGTATGCCGGCTATGACAAAGTTAGTATATTTTACAGTGGAACATACGCATACTGATTTACTAACTGATGAAGTGGTGCTGGGTTTTGTGTTGTGCGATTCTTTATTGGTCTGGCTGAAGCACCATTTCTCCCTGGCATTACATTAAGTAGGTGAACCGTTATGAATGAATCCCACTGTTAGAAGGAGTTAACATGATACGCAGTGACGTCCTCGTGGTATACAAAAGAGGAAAATCCAATGCGCATGGCTATTTGGCATGCAGGTAACACTGTATCTAACATTATCTCTGGATTCCTGGCAGCTGGAATTCTCACCAATATGGATGAAACGCTCGGTCTCCATTCTTGGCAATGGTTCTTCATTATTGAAGGCGCTGTCTCAATTCTGGTGGCGGTTTTTGGGTTCTTTGTTCTCCCTGGTTGGCCACATAACACCCGGTTCCTGAGTGAGCAGGAGAGAGAAATGGCACAGTATCGCGTTGTCTGTTCGAATGGAGGCCATGATGAAACGCAAGGTGGTACATGGGATGGTCTCAAAGAGGCAGCAAAGGATCCGTTCACCTGGATGTTCTGCGTCATGCACTTCGCGCTAGTTACGGCGCAGTCTTTTAAAGACTTTATGCCTTCGGTATGCAACTCTTACTCCGTCTTGCATATGGTCTGCCAAGATTCAAGACTCTAACCTTCATGCTCTGCAGATTATGAAGACGTTTCATTTTGATGAACTCACAACTTACCTGGTTCAAGCGCCTCCTTATGCCATTGCCTATATCGCCGCTTGCGCTCTGGCATACTCCTCTGGAAGGCTCCAGGAGTCTTGCTATCACATCATTCTTCCAATTGTCGCAAGTGCTGCAGGCGCAGCAATGCTCATCAGTACTCTGAATGTCGGAGCTCGTTATTTTGGCCTTATTCTACTTATCAGCGGCACCTACTCAGGTTTCAACCTGCAACTTTCATGGGAAACGACACTGGTGCCAGCTCCACGAAGCAAAAAGGCCGCGTTAATCGCCATCGCAAACTGCATCAGCCAAGTCAGCCACTGGTTTAGCCCTTATTTCTTCCCACGGAGCCAGGAACCATTCTATCGGCTGGGCGGAGGTCTGATTCTTGTAGGCTGTCTTATATGCATTCTATCTGCTTGGGCAGTAAAGTGGCGCGCCAAGAGGCTCAATCAAAAGCTGGACGAGATGCAAGGTTGGGTTGAAAACAGTGACAACGAACGCGGATGGAGATATGTTTACTAAACGGGGCAACGTAAAAGGACTGTGCGGAAGACCGTTGCTTTGCTGTATTTCTCTTTTCCGTAAATGCCACATTGGGTGCGCAACGGAAGTTCAAATGGCGCTGCATAATATTGTGAGATTTCTACCACATGCTCTACATGGATATGCAGGTCATGTAAAGGGGCAATAAGATAGAAATAAGGTATGCCTTAAATCAATGTATAGATCGTAACCACACCCCTTTCTCCTAGAAAACAAATTAAAGAAGAAGAAAAAAATAATCGCCTAGAAAATATTTAACTTGCAGCTGTAGCCAAAGGCTGAGTATAGGTTTACTATAACTCTAAAGAGAGGTTTTTGATTTAGGGTCCAGGTTATTAGTATATCTAGGTTAGTTTAGCTAGTTATAGATAGTAGCTATATTAGCTAAGTAAAAGTTATATTAAAAGTTAATTATAGTAATATAAATAAGATAGAAATACTTATAAGAATAAATATAAACTAATAATTATAAATTTTTTTTTTTATATTTTATTTTAGTAAAATTATTTTTATTTAGTAAAAATAATAAAGATAATTTTATTAGTATAAAGATAGTTTATATAATAAAAAGTAATTTAAATAAAGTATAAAAGAAAAAAAATTAATAAAAGTTAAATAATTAATTTTAGTTAATATATGTAACTAGAAACTAGCTAATTTTATTATATATAAATAGCTTTATAAATAAAGGTAAAATATA